>CALYLW010001685.1:108959-126607 GCA_944989445.1 Ampullaceana balthica | reverse complement strand
ACCATATCAAGAGGTGACACCATATCAAGAGGTGATACCATATCAAGAGGTGACACCATATCAAGAGGTGACACCATATCAAGAGGTGATACCATATCAAGAGGTGATACCACATAAAGAGGTAACACCTTATCAAGAGGTGACATCATATCAAGAGGTGACACCATAACAAGAGGTGATACCATATCAAGAGGTGATACCATATCAAGAGGTGATACCATATCAAGAGGTGATACCATATCAAGAGGTGATACCATATCAAGAGGTGATACCATATCAAGAGGTGATACCATATCAAGAGGTGACACCATATCAAGAGGTGATACCATATCAAGAGGTGATACCATATCAAGAGTTGACACCATATCAAGAGGTGACACCATATCAAGAGGTGATACCATATTAAGAGGTGATACCATATCAAGAGGTGATACCATATCAAGAGGTGATACCATATCAAGAGGTGATACCATATTAAGAGGTGATACCATATCAAGAGGTGATACCATATCAAGAGGTGATACCATATCAAGAGGTGATACCATATCAAGAGGTGAACCATATCAAGAGGTGACACCATATCAAGAGGTGAAACCATATCAAGAGGTGATACCACATAAAGAGGTAACACTTATCAAGAGGTGACATCATATCAAGAGGTGACACCATAACAAGAGGTGATATAAAATGTAAAATCTTGCATGTTTACGTTATTTGACACTGGAAGACTTGGAATAGGTCTATATGATGAGTCGTGAGGGGCTGACATCATAGACGACTACACTGAGTGACACCAAACTTAGTGACGCCTCTGTGTGGTTAGTCGTGAGGTGATGACATCATAATCTACGCACTGGGTGACCAAACCTGGTGACGCCTCTTTGTGGTAAGTCATGAGGGTGACATTATGCTCTATAGCACTGGCTGACACAAACCCTAGTGACGCCTCTGCGTGGTAAGTCATGAGAGGATGAAATTATGCTCTATAGCACTGTGAGACACCAACCCTAGTGATGCCTCTGTGTGGTAAGTCGTAAGGGTGTGACAACATGAGCTACCACACTGGGTGACACCAACCCTAGTGACGCCTCTTTGTCGTTGGAAGAATTCATGACAGATGCTGGTTTCTAGTTAAAGTTCGATGCTTTGATTTTATGAACTTCATTGTGGAGTGAAAAGAATCACAGAAATATGTTGTAACGAACATTTATACATGCCGACAACAAGCGCTATGGGCTTGAGAATATTTATACATGCCGGCAACTAGCGCTCTGGGGTTGAGAATATTTATACATGCGGCAACTAGCGCTCTGGGGTTGAGAATATTTTACTTCAGACACAAACTACCAAAAATCCCTGACTGATTAGGATAATTATAGGCTTTTATTTCAAATAAATTTTAATAATGACGTCATATCACATTCATTTGATCACGTCTTCGGTTATATCGACAATTTTTGAAAACTCCAAGACCGACGACATAAAAGAGTTCGAGTGTCTTTGTATCAATACTGCCACAATACGTTATTTACATTTTTCCTGCCCCGAGAAATTATCAAATCCAAAAATATATTTCCAAATAGTTATAAAGATAAATGAGATTAAATAAAATATAACAACACAGAAGACTTTAAAAGTAAAAGTTTAATTACTTATACATGCGTACGTTTATGTGGAATATCAATAGCGTGCATAGTATGAACAAAATAATAAATACATTTGTATTTGTCTATTAACTAAGATGTATTTATACTAGGGCTGCCGAAATTAACGATTAATTTCTCAATTAATCGTTAAAAATGTTAACGATTAAAAATCTTTTTAACGATTAATCGACCCACCACTTATAAATGTACTGGAAGTAAAAAAGTAAAATATTTAGGCGATAAATATAAACTAATTTTCGGACGATTACACGAACATTTTAGTTTTAAACTATTGACTGACGTTAATGTTCAAAGTGTTGATGAAGGTTATTGTCTCCATTGAGTGAAATAGTTTGCCTACCATGCCGTGTTCCCTCTAAGTCTAAGCTTCGTTGGTATGTGTGGAAATTTTAAAAAAAATCCTTGTACAAAGTTACACAACGTCTATTTTGTGTGCAATATTTTACAAAATTTGATGTGTGGTGATTCTAATCTCCTGCGTGGTCGGTCAAATATCGGCGCAGCCGCGCTGCTTAAATGGAACATTGCTACCATGGTTCTAACACTTCACTTACATATCACCTGCAAACCAAACATCCACTACAGTATCGGAAACTTCAGCTGAGACAATCGAAAGCTATGTGAACGATTGTTCAGCTCGGCTGGTTATATTGTCAATAAGACACGCTCATTACTTGAACCAAATAATGTCAATACACTTGTCTGTTACGTTTTTTGTTAAAATATGTCATATGAATAAGACATTCCAGTGTTATTCGATTTTTACAAGTATTTTAATAAATGTTACATTACTTATGGCTTTAATCGACATTAACGATTAATTAATCATTAATTTTTCATAAGTTAGCGATTAAATTAAAATTAATCGTTAACAGCTCTAATTTATACAGATGTATATCTACACGAACAAATGTCCTGATATATATCTATATGTTTTTCAAAAAATTTATGGGGGAATATCCCAATAATATCAGTTTACCTGATCAATTTCTTTTGGTATATTCAATATGAATATCATTTTAAAATAGGCTACTTTAATTAAGAGATTATTATATAATCCCGTATATTTTTAATCATTATAACCTGTTATAATACTAAAGCTTAACTTAACAAAATGTTTAATATAATTATAAAAATCAATGCTTTAAATATAATCCACATTAAATCACCAGGTAATTGTCTCTGACTGGTATAAAATATAATCCACATTAAATCACCAGGTAATTGTCTCTGACTGGTATAACATATAATCCACATTAAATCACCAGGTAATTGTCTCTGACTGGTATAAAATATAATCCACATTAAATCACCAGGTAATTGTCTCTGACTGGTATAAAATATAATCCACATTAAATCACCAGGTAATTGTCTCTGACTGGTATAAAATATAATCCACATTAAATCACCAGGTAATTGTCTCTGACTGGTATAAAATATAATCCCCATTAAATCACCAGGTAATTGTCTCTGACTGGTATAAAATATAATCCCCATTAAATCACCAGGTAATTGTCTCTGACTGGTATAAAATATAATCCACATTAAATCACCAGGTAATTGTCTCTGACTGGTATAAAATATAATCCACATTAAATCACCAGGTAATTGTCTCTGACTGGTATAAAATATAATCCACATTAAATCACCAGGTAATTGTCTCTGACTGGTATAAAATATAATCCACATTAAATCACCAGGTAATTGTCTCTGACTGGTATAAAATATAATCCACATTAAATCACCAGGTAATTGTCTCTGACTGGTATAAAATATAATCTACATTAAATCACCAGGTAATTGTCTCTGACTGGTATAAAATATAATCTACATTAAATCACCAGGTAATTGTCTCTGACTGGTATAAAATATAATCCACATTAAATCACCAGGTAATTGTCTTTGACTGGTATAAAATATAATCCACATTAAATCACCAGGTAATTGTCTCTGACTGGTATAAAATATAATCCACATTAAATCACCAGGTAATTGTCTCTGACTGGTATAAAATATAATCTACATTAAATCACCAGGTAATTGTCTCTGACTGGTATAAAATATAATCTACATTAAATCACCAGGTAATTGTCTCTGACTGGTATAAAATATAATCCACATTAAATCACCAGGTAATTGTCTCTGACTGGTATAAAATATAATCTACATTAAATCACCAGGTAATTGTCTCTGACTGGTATAAAATATAATCTACATTAAATCACCAGGTAATTGTCTCTGACTGGTATAAAATATAATCGACATTAAATCACCAGGTAATTGTCTCTGACTGGTATAAAATATAATCTACATTAAATCACCAGGTAATTGTCTCTGACTGGTATAAAATATAATCTACATTAAATCACCAGGTAATTGTCTCTGACTGGTATAAAATATAATCTACATTAAATCACCAGGTAATTGTCTCTGACTGGTATAAAATATAATCTACATTAAATCACCAGGTAATTGTCTCTGACTGGTATAAAATATAATCCACATTAAATCACCAGGTAATTGTCTCTGACTGGTATAAAATATAATCCACATTAAATCACCAGGTAATTGTCTCTGACTGGTATAAAATATAATCCACATTAAATCACCAGGTAATTGTCTCTGACTGGTATAAAATATAATCCACATTAAATCACCAGGTAATTGTCTCTGACTGGTATAAAATATAGTCCACATTAAATCACCAGGTAATTGTCTCTGACTGGTATAAAATATAATCCACATTAAATCACCAGGTAATTGTCTCTGACTGGTATAAAATATAATCCACATTAAATCACCAGGTAATTGTCTCTGACTGGTATAAAATATAATCCACATTAAATCACCAGGTAATTGTCTCTGACTGGAATAAAATATAATCCACATTAAATCACCAGGTAATTGTCTCTGACTGGTATAAAATATAATCCACATTAAATCACCAGGTAATTGTCTCTGACTGGTATAAAATATAATCCACATTAAATCATCAGGTAATTGTCTCTGACTGGTATAAAATATAATCCACATTAAATCACCAGGTAATTGTCTCTGACTGGTATAAAAATATAATCCACATTAAATCACCAGGTAATTGTCTCTGACTGGTATAAAATATAATCCACATTAAATCACCAGGTAATTGTCTCTGACTGGTATAAAATATAATCCACATTAAATCACCAGGTAATTGTCTCTGACTGGTATAAAATATAATCCACATTAAATCACCAGGTAATTGTCTCTGACTGGTATAAAATATAATCCACATTAAATCACCAGGTAATTGTCTCTGACTGGTATAAAATATAATCCACATTAAATCACCAGGTAATTGTCTCTGACTGGTATAAAATATAATCCACATTAAATCACCAGGTAATTGTCTGTGACTGGTATAAAATATAATCCACATTAAATCACCAGGTAATTGTCTCTGACGGGTATAAAATATAATCCACATTAAATCACCAGGTAATTGTCTCTGACTGGTATAAAATATAATCCACATTAAATCACCAGGTAATTGTCTCTGACTGGTATAAAATATAATCCACATTAAATCACCAGGTAATTGTCTCTGACGGGTATAAAATATAATCCACATTAAATCACCAGGTAATTGTCTCTGACGGGTATAAAATATAATCCACATTAAATCACCAGGTAATTGTCTCTGACTGGTATAAAATATAATCCACATTAAATCACCAGGTAATTGTCTCTGACTGGTATAAAATATAATCCACATTAAATCACCAGGTAATTGTCTCTGACGGGTATAAAATATAATCCACATTAAATCACCAGGTAATTGTCTCTGACTGGTATAAAATATAATCCACATTAAATCACCAGGTAATTGTCTCTGACTGGTATAAAATATAATCCACATTAAATCACCAGGTAATTGTCTCTGACTGGTATAAAATATAATCCACATTAAATCACCAGGTAATTGTCTCTGACGGGTATAAAATATAATCCACATTAAATCACCAGGTAATTGTCTCTGACGGGTATAAAATATAATCCACATTAAATCACCAGTTAATTGTCTCTGACGGGTATAAGTGAATCTTCCAGTTATTTAACATTGATCAAGAATTATTGAGGTGAGTAGCTAAGACGTTTTTAAAATATTTTATTGAATTAAAAAATGATTTGAATTAAAACAAAACAAATATATGTTAAACATAGTTTAAACAATTTTAACATTCATCTACATCAATACTGACAGTATTCAGACCAAATTAAATTCTAACCGCTAAAGAGGTAATAATCTATTTTTTTTTCAACTTTTTTTTATTCTCTTATTTTTTTAAATCTACAAACAGTTATCATTATTTATTAATATTGTAGTTTTTTTTTAATTGAACAACCGTAGATCAAGAATTTAAAACAAATATCTGTAAATATAATTTTTTTAAACACTCTATAGGATTATAAAATGTAAATTATCTCAAAAAGAAAAGCAAAGTTCTTTTATCAAAAGCAGAGAGGAAATAATAGAGTAAAATATTGTAAATTTTAATTTTATTTATCAAGATGTATTTATTGATGAAGAAGCATGACTTACTCTTAAAGCTGTTTAACAAAAAAAAATTAAAAATACAGTTGAGACTAATTGAAATTATTGTTAATAAACTAATATATACATAATATATATAGTCACAATCAATACAAGACAATATAATTTAATACAAATATTAATGTTTTTTTAAAAACAGTTTCACAAAGATATTACTATGTTTCTTTTAAGTTATTCAATTTAAGTTGATAAAGCTACTGTAAAACATTTTCTTCAAAATATGGGAAGGAGACCTATGTTCTTTTTATTGTAAAATGTAATGACATAGTCTAAAATATGGATCACATTTAAGTATTACTGATAATAATTAATTAAGACATTATAAAGATGTCATTGAGTGTTAAATAGAAAATGACAGTGATAAAATATAAAATATAGAGGGGTCAGATTATATAAGGGATTTAGACAATAAATTATCTCGATGAGAAAAGCAAATCTCTTATAAGTAGTAGACAAGAGATACAGGATTGAAAACTGTACATATCTGTTGTATCAAAGTGTATTGATGCTTTAAAATAAATAGATCAATTCAATGTTTACGTATAAAGAAATAAGTTTTCATTAAAATATTTAAAACAAGGCACAGCAAATTCAATTTCATTTATATTATACTGAACCCATTAATTATAATATGGTAGGAATAAGGATAATATTTCATGACACTATTTTATTATGTTTCAATTTTTCTTTCATTCCAGGAACAGGCTTGTTTTAATATCAATAGTTGTATAACTGAATTTTATATTATTACACAATAATAAGGGAAAAAAACAGTTACAAATAAATTTTACTTTAGTTTCTTTTAGTTGAAACATTTAAATTATATTAATTTAAACCATTTTTTATTAAATAGGTTTTATAAAAATTTATGAAGCAAAACAAAACTTAAAAAGAATTATAATTCATGACATTGTAAGAATGTTCTAGAAATATTAAATCAAAGAACAAAGTCTGATTAGTGGGTTTCATTAAAATATTATTTTTTAAAATAATAATTCATTATGGCATTATATATAATATATGTCATTTGAGTGTTAAATAGAAGATGACATTGATAAAATATAACATTATATTGATGTCAGCTTAATTTACTTATGTTGATAAAATAATGCACATTTAAAGAAATAAGCTTTACTTACATTTAAATTGTTGGAAAAAATGAGAAACACTATATCTAAGGTGACAAAATTCTTTATGATATTTTTAACGCTAAAAGAAATTTCCATTTTCTCCAGTACTTGTTACAGGAACAGGATAAAAATAGCAATTACAAAAAAAAAGTTTAACACATTAAAATGTATATGTAAATAATCTAAATAATATAGTAAGCTCTGTTCTATATTCTGAGACTTAGTACTTTTTTATAAAATAATTTTGTATTATTTAAATAGCAAATGTCAAACGTATTGTATCTGTATGCAGACATTCACGACTGTGACTTTGAAAACTCAATACTTGTCAATTGTCTGTAACTTATAACTAAAGGCAATATCAATAGTCTTAAAAGGCTATATCGTATAGTCTACAGAGTTTATGTATTAAATATACTCTCTAAAATTTATTTATTTGATTTTTAAATAGCTTTCATTATTGTTTTTAATTTTAAAAGTAACACTTTCACAGACTTTGCATTCTTCACAGTTCAGTAAATTAAATTACACATTACATTGTATGATTTCGACTCTATGACTACGTCGAGAGTCTCGGCAGAATAGTAGTAGCTATTACCGCATCAGAAATAGTAGCATAGTTAATACGTTTCGCTATTTGTGTGCAATTAATTAAGGCTAAAGCAAAGAGAACGGTGCCCTCAACTATTTACATTGTCAATCATTGTTATGGAAGAGCGCGTACTTCCTGGAATGAAATGTATTTTTACACTAAAAAAGGGAATAAGTGCAATTATTTTTAGGCCGATGCTGCTCGTCTCGAAGTTCGAGTCATCCAGCAAGCTGCTCGTCTCGCGTTCGAGTCATACAGCATGAATACTAGTCGTCTCGAAGTTCGTTTTGATTTAAAAAATAGACAACTAAACCTAACCCAGACCCTAAAACTACAATCTTAATTACGTTAATGGATAAAAATAATTGCACTTATTCCCTATTTACTTATTCCCTATTTTAAAGTGTAAAAATACAACATTTCATTACCGGAAGTACGGTTTCGAACTTCGAGACGAGCAGCCACTTCGTTATTTTTATCCATGAACGTAATTAAGGTTCTAGTTTTAGGGTCTTGGTTAGGTTTAGTTGTCTATTTTTTAAAATTAAAATAGAAAAAACAAAACAAATATAGCAGCCAAAAATGCCATTTAATTAATATATTATTATAATTAATATATTTAATAAATTTAGTTTTAGTGATAAGCCCGTGTGTCAGCTTACAATCATGCGCGTCATGTATCCATAGTAACTAATAAAAACGTCGGAATCAAATACAATTTAAGAAAATAATAATAAAAAACATTTAATGAAATTAATTTTTAGTTGTTATTTTCATTAAAATTGTCAATGCTATGTTAAAATATTTTAAAAGCAGCATATTAATTAAAGATATTTATACACTAAGGGGATGTATTATTATTTTTATTATTTTTTAATGTTTAAGTCCGCTAAAAATTTTCCTGATGCTGTTTTAGTAATTGTATAATAATTTTAGATCACATAGTTCAAATGTTCGTTCGATTACTCTTAAAAATAATTAAATTATAACCTTTTAAAATTTGTTTAAAAATAATAGATATATAACTAAAATTGTTCCAATAATTTTAATACTTGTCTATTAAAAAAGAATATATTTTTTTATACTTTAAAATGCATAAATTTGTTTTAATGAAAGATTGAATTTTAAGTACTCACAATTCGTAGTTTTAGTATTTAAGTATTGAAATGGCCCATCTATTAAATAATTATTGCAGACGACAGATGAATCTTTTGATCATTCCAAGGAAGATATTCACTAGCTGACATAAATTGAAACTCTTTTGACCGTACTTACCGTTTTTATTTAATGTTAACTGAGCAGATGTCTAACAATATGTACATCCAGTTTTTATTTAATTTTAACTGAGCAGATGTCTAACAAGGTGTACATCCAGTTTTTATTTAATTTTAACTGAGCAGATGTCTAACAATGTGTACATCCAGTTTTTATTTAATTTTAACTGAGCAGATGTCTAACAATGTGTATATACAGTTTTTATTTAATTTTAACTGATCAGATGTCTAGCAATGTGTACATACAGCTTTTATTTATTTTAAATAATTGATTAGCGTAAATGTAAAAATTATTAAAAGTCGACATCTGTCTGAACAGTTTCTGCTACAGTTAGTCAGCTAAAACTAGCGAAATTTAATAACACAGCCTTTTTCTCGTGCGCTTATGTACTCACATTGTCGATAAATTGGACAAATATGAACAAGGGTCTATCAAATAAAAAGAATTTTTTTTTAAATCGAACATAAATATGTATACACTTTTTTTAAATTAATAAAATAGTTATTTTGCAATTTTTTATAATTGTTTAATTCTTTTTTTTCTGTTTTCAGAGTTTCAATGAGTTACAAAACAGGAAGCGTCCGAGAGAGAGAGAGCGCGTCGAAGAGAGAAAAAGTAAGAGAGCGACAGACAGAGAGAGAGAGAGATAAAGTATCAAAAGAGGAGTGAAAGAGAAAGCGTCAAAAGAGAAAAAAAGAGAGAGAGAGAGTGAGAAAGCGTCATAATAAGATAAATAATGTGTAAGAGAGTAAAAGAGGAAGTTAAAAAACCATAAAGCAACTGGCGAAGATGAAATTTCAGGGGAAATGCTGAAGTCAGCAGATGAAAATGTTCTACAGCATTTATTGCTGTTATTCAATGATGTCTGGCAAAATGAATCCCCACCACAAGAATGGAAAAACGGTGCCATCTTTAAACTACCAAAAAAAGGCGATTTATCAGACTGCAACAATTGGCGTGGAATAACTTTACTATCTGTACCAGGAAAACTTTTTTGCAGTATTCTACTAGAGAGAATAAAAAAGTCAATAGACGAAAGGCTCAGAGAAGAGCAAGCAGGCTTCAGACCTCATCGGTCATGTATTGACCATATATTCACACTCCGAACTATCATCGAAGAGTCTGTTGAATTTCAATCACAGCTCATCATAAATTTTGTTGATTTCCAAAAAGCGTTCGACAGCCTCCACCGACCTACGCTCTGGAAACATCTTAACATCTATGGTTTCCCAACTAAATACGTGAACATTATAAAAGATTTTTATGCAGAGTCACTTTGCTGTGTGAAAACTGAAGCCGGAAATTCTGACTGGTTCCCAGTTGAAACAGGTGTGAAGCAAGGATGTGTCATGTCACCAATGTTATTTGGAATAGCAATTGATTGGGTCATGCGAAAATGCACGGATGCCGGATTAGGCATCAAATGGACCGAAAACAATACTTTGGAAGACCTTGACTTTGCAGATGACCTGGCTCTTATAAGCTCAACGCATCTGAACACCCAAGAAAAAACTGATCGTCTCCAGCACTTTTCAAATCAAATTGGTCTTCAAATCAACACAACCAAGACAAAAGTCATGGACCTCACCAACCAACCAAATGATATTATACTTAATGACCAAACCATAGAGAAAGTAACCAACTTCACTTACTTAGGAAGCAAAATGTCATATGATGGAGATGCAACATCAGAGATAACGACTCGAATTGCGTTGGCGTCAAGTGCTTTTAACAAACTTAAAAATATTTGGAGATCAAAGACACTTAGCAAGCATATAAAACTTAGGCTTTTCAACTCTTGCGTAATCCCTGTACTAACATATGGATGTGAAAGCTGGAAATCCACTCAAGCTATAGAAAAGAAATTAGTTGCCTTCGAGAACAAATGCCTTCGAAAAATTTTGAATATAAAATGGAGTGATTTTAAATCAAATGAAACAATAAGAGAAGAAACCAACCAAGAATATGTGTCAACCTTTATAAGGAGAAGGCGTTGGAATTATATCGGTCATGTTCTTCGAATGGACGAGAGAAGACTACCACGGCAGGCCTTCATATGGACACCAAAAGGCAAAAGAAAACAAGGAAGACCAAAAGAAACCCTACGTAGAACAATCAAAAGAGAAAGCTCAACCATGGGTCTAAGAAATAATCAAGACCTAATACATTTGGCGACGGATCGTCGTAAATGGAAATCAATGACTTCTGCCCTATGTGCCGTCTTCGGCCCGAGAGGAACTAACTAACTAACTAACTAAGAGAGTAAAAGAGAGACAAAGACAGTAACAAAGAGATCAACAGAGGGAGAGAGATGGAGAATAAAACTGATATAGATATAGCATATGACATAAAAATAGAAATAAGTATTTAGAATGCAAGAGTTAATTTAGAATTGATTTTATTAATATATCAAATAACTACCTTATTCAGAATATTGCCAAGAGCACATCCACAGTGAATTTGACATACATGATGGACAACCAGATGTCAAAGATGGCAGGTGTGACAAGAAAGATCATTCAAGTTTTTGCTCAGGTAATATTATGTAGATATAAATTTGCTTGATGTACAACATATAATGAAAACTTTCTTGAACATCTTCAAATATATCAGTTGAATTGAAATAGAGAGAGAGAGAGAGGGAGAGAAAGTAAGAGAGAGAGAAAGTGAGAGAGAGAGAGAGAAAGAGAGAGAGTGAGACGTGTGAGAAAGACATGAATCATTATAATATTGTCTTATTGTAAATATAACATATTTGATTTATATCATAATTAGATCATCTTAAAGAACAAAGCCAAGAAAAAAATAAACAAGATGACAGTCAAGAAGATGACACAGAGGACAGCCTAGAAGATGACACAGAGGACAGCCGGTACGATGACACAGATGACAGCCTGGAAGATGACACAGAGGAGAGCCGGGAAGATGACACAAATGACAGTCAGGTTGCTGAGCCAAATGTCAAATGCAACAAGAAGGATCTTTCAGATATTCTCTGTGGTAAATCTAATTTTATATATTTGTTGATATATAACAATATAACAGTTTAATTTCAACAGCTATCATTGTTGTATCCAACATTCTATATCCACGTTTATTGGATGTTGATATATAACAATACAACAGTTTAATTTCAATGGCTATCATTGTTGTATCCAACATTCTATATCCACGTTTATTGGATGTTGATATATAACAACACAACAGTTTAATTTCAACTGCTATCATTGTTGTATCCAACATTCTATATCCACGTTTATTGGATGTTGATATATAACAATACAACAGTTCAATTTAAACGCTATCATTGTTGTATCCAACATTCTATATCCACGTTTATTGGATGTTGATATATAACAATACAACAGTTCAATTTCAACGCTATCATTGTTGTATCCAACATTCTATATCCACATTTATTGGATGTTGATATATAACAATACAACAGTTTAATTTCAACGGATATCATTGTTGTATCCAACATTCTAGATCCACGTTTATTGGATGTTGATATATAACAATACAACAGTTTAATTTCAACGGCTATCATTGTTGTATCCAACATTCTATATCCACGTTTATTGGATGTTGATATATAACAATACAACAGTTTAATGTCAACGGCTATCATTGTTGTATCCAACATTCTATATCCTCGTTTATTGGATGTTGATATATAACAATACAACAGTTTAATTTCAACGGCTATCATTGTTGTATCCAACATTCTATATCCATGTTTATTGGATGTTGATATATAACAATACAACAGTTTAATTTCAACGGCTATCATTGTTGTATCCAACATTCTATATCCACGTTTATTGGATGTTGATATAATTTTTAACATTTTACTTTTTTGACACTTTCTATGATTTAAACAAAAATGTCTCATAATTCATAATAGAAATTAATCTTTGAATCTATTGAAATGAAATAATCGACTAAATGAAATCTATTTCAATAGAGATAATAGAAGAGAGACAGGTGTAACACATGGACTAAAATGTACTTTCTTTGATGACCTTGTCAGGTACACATGAAACCCAGGTGTCAGAAGGAGGAGAAGCAGATCTACACAAACATCTTGTTGGCTGTAAGAAGAATCCAGGTCACAAACAGTTTATACCTGTCAACGATTTTAACATCAATCAGCTGCCTGAAGGTTACCATGACAACCTCCTAGTTGAGTACATCAAAGCTACAGCTGACCTCACTGTCAGGGTAGCTGTTACAATGACCAGTACAGAGAGACCAGAGTTTTGGCCAAACATCATACAACCATATGCATTTTATAACATGAGAGGAAGTGACGTCATGAGAGTAGGGACTGGGAAGGTGTGGTATGTAAACAATGGATACAACAAGGGAACTTGTCCATGTCACAAGTGTCAACACTCGGACACACCCAGCAAAGTGTGGGGGGAGGTATGGATGGACACGGCCACACACGTGGTGTTTGATGACCTTGAGGCGAGACACACCACGTGTAGATTGTTCTTTGATAGACAAGATAGTCCACTGGTCACTCTTGATGGCTGGACGGTGGATGTGGCAAACATTGAGGAAGACTGGTGTGTGTTGAAATGTGTGACATGTGACGTAGATTTACTGAACAAACTGGTCAAGATGGTGGGCCACTGGGATGATCTATGTCAGAAAGTAAACAACAAATACGAGAGTTGTGGAGACAAGTTGACATGGATAGTATCACATCCACATGGATGTCCTAAACAGATCTCTGTAGGACACTGGATAGACATGTACAAGGTGAGTGATGATAGGACCAAGTACACGTACACAACATGTACATGTCCAGGTAGTAGTGGGGCTTATGTCCACCCACTGGGGTATGATGGTGGCTGGTGGTATGTCCACAGTGGGGTCAACTCTAAGGGAAGTAATTTTAGTGGCCCTGGTCTGGACTGTAGCTAATATCTATAATGTAAACAATGTTATAATATTTTATATACTTTATACAAACTTGTATCAACTGTTGATTATTGTAATAGACAACACCCTCTACCACGACCCATGTACACCACAACACCACGCCCCATGTACACCACAACACCACGCCCCATGTGCGCCCTAGCCACTATTGTCGGCACCCTACCTCCTACATTCCCATGTACTTATGAATTATTACTAGAAAATGTTTTTATTGTTTACATTTTGACTTGATACAAACTGGTATCAAATGGACACTATTTTAATAAAGCTTGACCACTACCACATTTAATGCATCCACATCACTACCTTTGTCAGCACCCTCAACAACAAAGTCGGCACCCCTACCATCAGTGTCGGATCCCTTACCTTTAATTTACCCATTTCATGTACTTATAACCTGTTAATATCAAATAAATAGTTTTGTTTAGAAATCCATTTTTTAAATAACTTGTACCAAATGTTAATGACTATAAAATACAACACCGTCTATCACGCCCAATGTGCGCCCCCAGTCTACCACGCCCCATGTGCGCCCCAGTCTATCACGCCCCATGTGCGCCCCAGTCTATCACGCCCCATGTGCGCCCCCAGTCTATCACGCCCAATGTGCGCCCCAGTCTATCACGCCCAATGTGCGCCCCCAGTCTATCACGCCCCATGTGCGCCCCAGTCTATCACGCCCCATGTGCGCCCCCAGTCTATCACGCCCAATGTGCGCCCCAGTCTATCACGCCCAATGTGCGCCCCCAGTCTATCACGCCCCATGTGCGCCCCAGTCTATCACGCCCCATGTACGCCCCCAGTCTATCACACCTCATGTACGCCCCCAGTACCAGTCTATCACACCCCATGTACGCCCCCAGTCTATCACGCCCCACGTGCGCCCCTAGTACCAGTATTTTACACCCACCTCCAACTATGACATTTTTTTGTTAATAAAACATAGTCACATACAATTATTAATCTATTTTTTAAAATAATTAAATCATCGACTATTTATATAACTTGTATAAATTATTGTTTCTTGTCATTGATAACAGCCACTTTAACGCCCCATGTGCTCCCCATCTTAATTGTTGGCACCCCTATCTCCAACACTACCATCTAATGTATTAAGAACACTATATCTTTTGTTCTCTATATAAACTTAATCATGCTTTGAAAGTTGTATTAAACTCTAATACATCAAATTATCAACACGCCTCATGTACACTTTCACCTTCCATATCGGCACCAACACCACCAACAACACGCCTCATGTACACTCACCTTCCATATCGGCACCCACACCACCAACAACACGCCTCATGTACACTCACCTTCCATATCGGCACCCACACCACCAACAACACGCCTCATGTACACTCTCACCTTCCATATCGGCACACACACCACCAACAACACGCCTCATGTACACTCTCACCTTCCATATCGGCACACACACCACCAACAACACGCCTCATGTACACTCTCACCTTCCATATCGGCACCCACACCACCAACAACACGCCTCATGTACACTCTCACCTTCCATATCAGCACACACACCACCAACAACACGCCTCATGTACACTCTCACCTTCCATATCAGCACACACACCACCAACAACACGCCTCATGTACACTCTCACCTTCCATATCGGCACCCACACCACCAATAAACATGTAATATCTTGTTACAGTATTAGAATTGCTTGTTTTTTTATACTTTCATTTCTTTTACATTTGGACATTGTTGTATAGTAAGTTAAATTAAATATTTAATTCTATAAAAGTATCAAATACCTTTGTATTTTAATTTTAAAGAATTTATTCTATTGATTACCATTTTAGTGTGTCTAATTTATAAAAAATAAAAAAAACATGTAAAAATGAATTGTTTTACTGTTTTATATTACTATTGTTTGTGTGTTTATGTTTATTTACACATGTAAATGTATTCACTTAAACTTAAATGGACATGTTTGTTGATATGACAATATGTGGGTGGCGTGTCATATTGGGGTATTTGGCTTGCTTTATTGTGGTGTGTGGTAACATGCGGGTCAATTTCCGGCTGAACCAGTTTTCTCGGTACATCAGTGTTGAAAAACATGTACTGTGATTGTGATTGCTTCAGTGTGGGATATTTAAACAAATGAATCTTCTTATATCATCGGTGAATGTGTCATCATATGGATGAACTTATAAATGTGATGTCTTAGTGCGGTTATAGAAAAGCATACGTCTTAATCCTAGTGGTTAGTAATAATACATTATGTGAATAAATCTAAAAGTGTCTGACACTGGTTGTGGTTTAATATTGAGGCTAATGGATACCCAACTTTATTATTTAAATAAAAATGTTATACGTGTTTAAAACCGAAAACGCGATGAAGTCAAAATAAAATACAAACAAATTTTACATGTACATCTGTCACATCAGACATAAGTCTGTACAAAAAGTGTTATTTAATAAAGTCTATCACTACACTGATCTGATGAACTTTTAAAAACGTGTTAACATTAAACTAATGCAACCAAAAGACGACTTTATAAACATTTATTAATGCTATGAGCTAGAAATGTCGAAACGAAAGAAAAAAATATTTCAAATGTAACATTAGTGGTGCTTGCACTTCTCAAATAAATAATTGGTGCCTCTAGTTTTAACATTAGCTGTAACAGTAAACTAGTTTTAACATTAGCTGTAACAGTTATCTAGTTTTAACATTACCTGTAACAGTTATCTAGTTTAAACATTAGCTGCTACAGTTATCTAGTTTTAACATTAGCTGTAACAGTTATCTAGTTTTAACATTACCTGTAACTGTTATCTAGTTTAAACATTAGCTTTAACAGTTATCTAGTTTTAACATTAGCTGTAACAGTTGTCTAGTTTTAACATTAGCTATGACAGTTATCTAGTTTTAACATTAGCTGTAACTGTTATCTAGTTTTAACATTAGCTGTAACAGTTATCTAGTTTTAACATTAGCTGTGACAGTTATCTAGTTTTAACATTAGCTGTAACTGTTATCTAGTTTTAACATTAGCTGTAACAGTTATCTAGTTTTAACATTAGCTGTAAAAGTTATCTTGTTTTAACATTAGCTGTAACAGTTATCTAGCTTTAACATAAGCTGTAACAGTTATCTAGTTTTAACATTAGCTGTAACAGTTATATAGTTTTAACATTAGCTGTAACAGTTATCTAGTTTTAACATTAGCTGTAACAGCTGTCTTGCTTACATTTGACTAATATCACAAATATAGCCTACAAAACTCCAGTTGAAAAACTCAATTGTAAGTCTAAGATATGTAGACGATCTTATAATACATTTATTACATTTATCTAAAAAAAAATCTACATACGTTAACAACTTCATACGTTATAAAAATCTCTTTATGAAACATACAACAAACGTAACACCGTAATGTTATCACTAACTTAAAAA
>CALYLW010001685.1:0-103261 GCA_944989445.1 Ampullaceana balthica | reverse complement strand
GTGTGATAGCATTAAAAAACACAGAAGATTGTGTGATAGCATTAAAAAACACAGAAGATTGTGTGATAGCATTAAAAAACACAGAAGATTGTGTGATAGCATTAAAAAACACAGAAGATTGTGTGATAGCATTAAAAAACACAGAAGATTGTGTGATAGCATTAAAAAACACAGAAGATTGTGTGATAGCATTAAAAAACACAGAAGATTGTGTGATAGCATTAAAAAACACAGAAGATTGTGTGATAGCATTAAAAAACACAGAAGATTGTGTGATAGCATTAAAAAACACAGAAGATTGTGTGATAGCATTAAAAAACACAGAAGATTGTGTGATAGCATTAAAAAACACAGAAGATTGTGTGATAGCATTAAAAAACACAGAAGATTGTGTGATAGCATTAAAAAACACAGAAGATTGTGTGATAGCATTAAAAAACACAGAAGATTGTGTGATAGCATTAAAAAACACAGAAGATTGTGTGATAGCATTAAAAAACACAGAAGATTGTGTGATAGCATTAAAAAACACAGAAGATTGTGTGATAGCATTAAAAAACACAGAAGATTGTGTGATAGCATTAAAAAACACAGAAGATTGTGTGATAGCATTAAAAAACACAGAAGATTGTGTGATAGCATTAAAAAACACAGAAGATTGTGTGATAGCATTAAAAAACACAGAAGATTGTGTGATAGCATTAAAAAACACAGAAGATTGTGTGATAGCATTAAAAAACACAGAAGATTGTGTGATAGCATTAAAAAACACAGAAGATTGTGTGATAGCATTAAAAAACACAGAAGATTGTGTGATAGCATTAAAAAACACAGAAGATTGTGTGATAGCATTAAAAAACACAGAAGATTGTGTGATAGCATTAAAAAACACAGAAGATTGTGTGATAGCATTAAAAAACACAGAAGATTGTGTGATAGCATTAAAAAACACAGAAGATTGTGTGATAGCATTAAAAAACATAGAAGATTGTGTGATAGCATTAAAAAACACAGAAGATTGTGTGATAGCATTAAAAACACAGAAGATTGTGTGATAGCATTAAAAAACACAGAAGATTGTGTGATAGCATTAAAAACACAGAAGATTGTGTGATAGCATTAAAAAACATAGAAGATTGTGTGATAGCATTAAAAAACATAGAAGATTGTGTGATAGCATTAAAAAACACAGAAGATTGTGTGATAGCATTAAAAAACACAGAAGATTGTGTGATAGCATTAAAAACACAGAAGATTGTGTGATAGCATTAAAAAACACAGAAGATTGTGTGATAGCATTAAAAAACACAGAAGATTGTGTGATAACATTAAAAAACATAGAAGATTGTGTGATAACAATAAAAAACACAGAAGATTGTGTGATAGCATTTATTAGTTTTAAATTATTTTTTCTTTTTAGTCCACTTATAAAAACGTGGTTTTAAAAATCATTTTTTTACCTATATTTATTTTTTACCACGTTTTTATTAACTTGCTTTCGTTCCTGTCTGTCCACAATTTTTCAAATATGCCAACGTAAAATTAAACCACTTCTGATAGTCTTAGAGATCTCAAAATTTTACCACAGATAGATCGTGGATGACAATGCATTGTATCAAAATTTCAGATCAATCGAATGTACCGTTATTAAATTATTGAACTTTTTAGTTTATCTACATATAAGCCTTTGTATTATCCGTCTGCCCTTGTTTACGTTACATTCACGTGCCGAGTTCACACCAACCCCGACCACAAAAACCATGTTTAACATCAAGGGGATATCAGTCATTTCCAGTATGTAAATGTTTGTCGGGCAATGTGTATTATATTTGAACATAATCAATACTTCAAAACTCACCATAGCATACACTTAGACTAAAAAGAATAAAATAAACAGAAGTAAAAAAAAAGATTTTTAAAAACCACGTTTTTATAAGCGGACTAAAAAGAAGAAAATAAAATTTTAAAATTTAAAATTTAAAATAAGTACTATAATGTAATATGACTAAACACGTGGGCGGGCGCTTTTTAGGCGTTTGGCTAAAATGATTAGGGTTTACAAATGACGAGTAAGAAAATGAGCGAATTGAATTAGGCCTGAGAAGCGTCCGCCCCACATTTTCAGTCATATTACATTTCTGTGCATTATTTTCGTTTTAAATTGTTAAATTTTACTTTATTATTTTTAGTCCGCTGTTAAAAACGTGGTTTTTAAAAATCTTTTTTTTACCTCCATTTATTAAGTTGCCAGTACTCCTCAGCTGCACTAACAATTTGTTTCAAATACACGGCAATTAATTTAAATGTAAGTCACAACTTTTTAATGTTACAAAAAATAACATAATGCCATTGTATTTAAAGTTTAAAAATTGTTTATAACATTTTTATTAATAATGAGAGTAAAATGGTATTTTTATTAATGATGAGAGTAAAATGGTATTTTTATTAATGATGAGAGTAAAATGGTATTTTTATTAATGATGAGAGTAAAATAGTATTTTTTTTATTAATGATGAGAGTAAAATGATATTTTTATTAATGATGAGAGTAAAATGGTATTTTTATTAATGATGAGAGTAAAATTTTAATGGTATTTTCAACAAATTATGAGTGGGTTTAAGCTTTAATTACATGTCGTTTTGTTAGGAGCACATTATTTGAAAACATTAAACAACAATTTCTTCAAATATAGCTAAAATACACGCTCACAGCCACTAACACACACGCCCACAGACACTAACACACACGCTCACAGACACTAACACACACGCCATAGACACTAACACACACGCCCACAGACACTAACACACACGCCCACAGACACTAACACACACGCCCACAGCCACTAACACACACGCCCACAGACACTAACACACACGCCCACAGACACTAACACACACGCCCACAGACACTAACACACACGCCCACATACACTAACACACACGCCCACAGACACTAACACACACGCCCACAGACACTAACACACACGCCCACAGACACTAACACACACGCCCACAGACACTAACACACACGCCCACAGACACTAACACAGACACCCACAGACTAACACAAACGCACATAGAAACATAAAAAATAAGTGGTCGAGTGGCAGCGCACTGGACTGTCGTACCGATGGTCACGGGTTCGAATCCGTGTGAAGGCAAGGGTTTGTTCCCGGGGCCTAGGGCGTCCCTGAGTCACCCAGCTCTGAATGGGTACCTAACTACACAGTAGTGGCTGGGTGGCTGGGTAATGCGTGGAACCCACAAAGCCGTGGCCTGTGAACGCTGCATCACTTGCCAATAGATCATTTGTCATGGTCTGTGGACGCAACTATCTTCTGCATAGAAGGAGCGTCTGTATAGATAAGATAAGATAAGACCCCTCCCCAAGAAATTGTATAAATTAGTAAAATAAGCAAACAACGCATTTTTATACATCCTTCGTTTTTACAACAAAAATTTTAAAAAAAAATTATATATGCTCCTATGATTTAATGGAAGTAACCACACAATTGTTTATTTTCTTAAATCATGCCTCGGATATAATGCCCAGTGTGTCAGTTAATTATATTAATTGTTCTTTGCTTTTATATATAGCTACAGATTTACAAAGAACAATAAAGAAAAACAAGAGCTCACTGATATGGAATGGAAATCAGCTCAGAGAAAAGTAAGATCTTAGTTAACACCACAGTCGCTAGTATTGCGAACACCATGATAAACCAACAACAGCTTGAATAATGTCGGCAAATGGCAGTAATAAAGAAATATGTTACAATATGGACCAGGATAAACATAAGCCTTCCAACAAAGCTCAGGCTATTCAATGCTCTCGTTAAAACTATTGTCCTGTATGGATGTGAGATCATTTGAATACTAATCAATGATAAAAATCCTCCAGATCTCTTATCTAGAACACAAGACCAATGAGTATGAAAGAATAAACTCCCATTGCGGGCTGTAAAGAAACAATTATAACGAAATTTAAGAGACGCAAGCTGACATGGTTCGGTCATGTGCTGCGATATGATAGCTTGACAAAAAGTATCCTTCAAGGCAACGTAGAAGGGGGCCAGTGAAGAGGTTACAATCGGTAGCTGGCTTAACAATATAAGAGACTGGACATGACTGAGGTTGAATGAGTTACTGGCCACCACTCAAGATGGTAACTTTGGAGAACTTTGTCTGTTTATATGTCTATGTGCCCTCCCTCCCCCCAACGACTGAAATGGTCATGGGGCTGGTCATGATGATAGATTTACATAGGAAATAAACCTAGGGATCACAATTTATCCAAATTTAGGAGATACCCTGAGGAAGCTATTTGTCAGGGGTATGAGAATCACTGTAGATGAATGCTTGTTGACTGGAGTGGACACTAGTTCATGGATACGTTGTAGTGAACTCGGATCACATGTGTGTGTGGGCAGAGGACACGCCAGAGGTCAGAGAGACAGATTTACAGCAGCTATAGTAGTAACCAGTCGGGTCAGGGCAGTGTGTTAGAGTTTTTGTGAGACAAGTACCAGATTAGATTCAGGGATTGGCAGGGGCACTTCTTGAACTTCAGTCTAATAATGATTCACTTATTACATTTGCAAGCAAAGCAGAACTGACACAGTTTTGGATGTCAAAAGCTGCAAAGGCCTTCAACACTGCACATGAGGAGGCCGTCAATGCAATTCTGCCTTTTGCAACAACGTACCTTCGTGAACAAGGACACTCTAATGAACATAAAAAAGCTGCGAAATTTATTGGAAACTGAAGACAAAATCCAACTTGCACTGACATCAAAAATCCCAAATTTCGATTGAATTGTGTTAAAATGAAACAACATAATTATTTTTTTTAAAAACTGAATGTATTGAAATTTATATTAAATTTATAATTTATGTTATTTTTTAAAGTAAATTTGTGTTCATCCGACTTTATTGCATTATGTCAGATTTATCATTATATCTAGAATGGCAAGGTAGTTACACGTATAACCGTTAAAATAATAATATTATATTCGATTTTTAACTTTTATAATTGCATCATACTCATACGTACTATAATCCATTTCTGGTCATTTTTAGACACTTGATAGGGTTCTAAACTAAAAAAATGCGTTTTCGACTAGGGCTTAGCTGAATCCGTTGGCTTTCAAAGCTCCCAGAACGCCCAAGTGGTGTCGGCAGGGCCTCGCACCACCCTGGGTAACGGCAAGATACAATTTTATATTTTGGGGTAACGGGCAAAAAAGTTGGCGACCCATGCACAAGAGGATAGAAGAACCAAGAGTAAGTTGGTAGTCATACATAAATCAATTAGTTCTAATTTAGAGATACAGCACAAAGATAACTTAATACAACCCTCAGATAGTCAAAGGATAAAAACACCTTTCTTATTCCTTGTGCAAGAACAAACACATACACATTTTCGTTCTTCCCGTCCGGAATTCGGGCGTGGAAAGGTTGCCTGAAGAAACCAGGAAAACCAAAACTTTATCACCAATTTAAAACTCTAATAAGAATGCAGGACTAAACACAAACCATAGAAAAGCATAGGACGCAATAATTTTCTGTATAGAAGAAGCGTCTGTAACATATACGATAAAAAACCCAAAGATATTGTTTTTAAAGAGCCAATGAAGGTATGTGGAATGTATACATAGAAATGCATGACGCCAAGCAGTGAAAGTCAGAAACTTGAAGCTATTAGGCCGACGTCCATCATCTCTACCAGGACCACCACCGTCATTGGAGCATGGAATGTACGCACGATGTATGAGACTGGTAAAACAGCACAAATAGACACTGAGATGAGGAACAATAAAGTATAAACTAGGAATTGGATAAAAGAGATGGTCTGGATGTGGACAGAAAAATCACAGGAAAGATGTTGTTATTTTTTAAGGACGTATGCAAAACAATGACATCCTTTTGTGTTTAAACTTGCATTTTATACAAGTTTGAATTTTGTTATTGTGTTGGTTTTTACGGTTTATTTAGATAAGTCAGGCAAGACGGGAAGAACGAGAAATTGTACAAGTTTTTTTCCTTGCATATGAAACAAGGAAAGTAATTTTCATCCCTATGTCTATCAAAGCGTTATATTAAAATGTGTTTGTGTTGTATTTTCCTATTTGAATGTAATGGCTCATGTATTATTACTACTTTCCACTGTGTTTTCCATCCTCCTGTTTTTAAGTTAGTGATAACATTACGGTGTTACGTTTGTTGTACGTTTCATAAAGAGATTTTTATAACGTATGAAGTTGTTAACGTATGTAGATTTTTTTTTAGATAAATGTAATAAATGTATTATAAGATCGTCTACATATCTTAGACTTACAATTGAGTTTTTCAACTGGAGTTTTGTAGGCTATATTTGTGATATTAGTCAAATGTAAGCAAGACAGCTGTTACAGCTAATGTTAAAACTAGATAACTGTTACAGCTAATGTTAAAACTATATAACTGTTACAGCTAATGTTAAAACTAGATAACTGTTACAGCTTATGTTAAAGCTAGATAACTGTTACAGCTAATGTTAAAACAAGATAACTTTTACAGCTAATGTTAAAACTAGATAACTGTTACAGCTAATGTTAAAACTAGATAACAGTTACAGCTAATGTTAAAACTAGATAACTGTCACAGCTAATGTTAAAACTAGATAACTGTTACAGCTAATGTTAAAACTAGATAACAGTTACAGCTAATGTTAAAACTAGATAACTGTCATAGCTAATGTTAAAACTAGACAACTGTTACAGCTAATGTTAAAACTAGATAACTGTTAAAGCTAATGTTTAAACTAGATAACAGTTACAGGTAATGTTAAAACTAGATAACTGTTACAGCTAATGTTAAAACTAGATAACTGTAGCAGCTAATGTTTAAACTAGATAACTGTTACAGGTAATGTTAAAACTAGATAACTGTTACAGCTAATGTTAAAACTAGTTTACTGTTACAGCTAATGTTAAAACTAGAGGCACCAATTATTTATTTGAGAAGTGCAAGCACCACTAATGTTACATTTGAAATATTTTTTTCTTTCGTTTCGACATTTCTAGCTCATAGCATTAATAAATGTTTATAAAGTCGTCTTTTGGTTGCATTAGTTTAATGTTAACACGTTTTTAAAAGTTCATCAGATCAGTGTAGTGATAGACTTTATTAAATAACACTTTTTGTACAGACTTATGTCTGATGTGACAGATGTACATGTAAAATTTGTTTGTATTTTATTTTGACTTCATCGCGTTTTCGGTTTTAAACACGTATAACATTTTTATTTAAATAATAAAGTTGGGTATCCATTAGCCTCAATATTAAACCACAACCAGTGTCAGACACTTTTAGATTTATTCACATAATGTATTATTACTAACCACTAGGATTAAGACGTATGCTTTTCTATAACCGCACTAAGACATCACATTTATAAGTTCATCCATATGATGACACATTCACCGATGATATAAGAAGATTCATTTGTTTAAATATCCCACACTGAAGCAATCACAATCACAGTACATGTTTTTCAACACTGATGTACCGAGAAAACTGGTTCAGCCGGAAATTGACCCGCATGTTACCACACACCACAATAAAGCAAGCCAAATACCCCAATATGACACGCCACCCACATATTGTCATATCAACAAACATGTCCATTTAAGTTTAAGTGAATACATTTACATGTGTAAATAAACATAAACACACAAACAATAGTAATATAAAACAGTAAAACAATTCATTTTTACATGTTTTTTTTATTTTTTATAAATTAGACACACTAAAATGGTAATCAATAGAATAAATTCTTTAAAATTAAAATACAAAGGTATTTGATACTTTTATAGAATTAAATATTTAATTTAACTTACTATACAACAATGTCCAAATGTAAAAGAAATGAAAGTATAAAAAAACAAGCAATTCTAATACTGTAACAAGATATTACATGTTTATTGGTGGTGTGGGTGCCGATATGGAAGGTGAGAGTGTACATGAGGCGTGTTGTTGGTGGTGTGTGTGCTGATATGGAAGGTGAGAGTGTACATGAGGCGTGTTGTTGGTGGTGTGTGGTGCTGATATGGAAGGTGAGAGTGTACATGAGGCGTGTTGTTGGTGGTGTGGGTGCCGATATGGAAGGTGAGAGTGTACATGAGGCGTGTTGTTGGTGGTGTGTGTGCCGATATGGAAGGTGAGAGTGTACATGAGGCGTGTTGTTGGTGGTGTGTGTGCCGATATGGAAGGTGAGAGTGTACATGAGGCGTGTTGTTGGTGGTGTGGGTGCCGATATGGAAGGTGAGTGTACATGAGGCGTGTTGTTGGTGGTGTGGGTGCCGATATGGAAGGTGAGTGTACATGAGGCGTGTTGTTGGTGGTGTTGGTGCCGATATGGAAGGTGAAAGTGTACATGAGGCGTGTTGATAATTTGATGTATTAGAGTCTAATACAACTTTCAAAACATGATTAAGTTTATATAGAGAACAAAAGATATAGTGTTATTAATACATTAGATGGTAGTGTTGGAGATAGGGGTGCCAAAAATTAAGATGGGGAGCACATGGGGCGTTAAAGTGGCTGTTATCAATGACAAGAAACAATAGTTTATACAAGTTATATAAATAGTCGATGATTTATATTTTAAAAAATAGATTAATAATTGTATGTGACTATGTTTTATTAACAAAAAAATGTCATAGTTGGAGGTGGGTGTAAAATACTGGTACTAGGGGCGCACGTGGGGCGTGATAGACTGGGGGCGTACATGGGGTGTGATAGACTGGTACTGGGGGCGTACATGAGGTGTGATAGACTGGGGGCGTACATGGGGCGTGATAGACTGGGGGCGCACATGGGGCGTGATAGACTGGGGGCGCACATTGGGCGTGATAGACTGGGGCGCACATGGGCGTGATAGACTGGGGGCGCACATGGGGCGTGATAGACTGGGGCGCACATGGGGCGTGATAGACTGGGGGCGCACATTGGGCGTGATAGACTGGGGGCGCACATGGGCGTGATAGACTGGGGGCGCACATGGGGCGTGATAGACTGGGGCGCACATGGGGCGTGATAGACTGGGGCGCACATGGGGCGTGGTAGACTGGGGGCGCACATGGGCGTGATAGACGGTGTTGTATTTTATAGTCATTAACATTTGGTACAAGTTATTTAAAAAATGGATTTCTAAACAAAATATTTATTTGATATTAACAGGTTATAAGTACATGAAATGGGTAAATTAAGGGTAAGGGATCCGACACTGATGGTAGGGGTGCCGACTTTGTTGTTGAGGGTGCTGACAAAGGTAGTGATGTGGATGCATTAAATGTGGTAGTGGTCAAGCTTTATTAAAATAGTGTCCATTTGATACCAGTTTGTATCAAGTCAAAATGTAAACAATAAAAACATTTTCTAGTAATAATTCATAAGTACATGGGAATGTAGGAGGTAGGGTGCCGACAATAGTGGCTAGGGCGCACATGGGGCGTGGTGTTGTGGTGTACATGGGGCGTGGTGTTGTGGTGTACATGGGTCGTGGTAGAGGGTGTTGTCTATTACAATAATCAACAGTTGATACAAGTTTGTATAAAGTATATAAAATATTATAACATTGTTTACATTATAGATATTAGCTACAGTCCCAACCAGGGCCACTAAAATTACTTCCCTTAGAGTTGACCCCACTGTGGACATGGCATACACCAGCCACCATCATACCCCAGTGGGTGGACATAAGCCCCACTACTGCCTGGACATGTACATGTTGTGTACGTGTACTTGGTCCTATCATCACTCACCTTGTACATGTCTATCCAGTGTCCTACAGAGATCTGTTTAGGACATCCATGTGGATGTGATACTATCCATGTCAACTTGTCTCCACAACTCTCGTATTTGTTGTTTACTTTCTGACATAGATCATCCCAGTGGTCCACCATCTTGACCAGTTTGTTCAGTAAATCTACGTCACATGTCACACATTTCAACACACACCAGTCTTCCTCAATGTTTGCCACATCCACCGTCCAGCCATCAAGAGTGACCAGTGGACTATCTTGTCTATCATAGAACAATCTACACGTGGTGTGTCTCGCCTCAAGGTCATCAAACACCACGTGTGTGGCCGTGTACATCCATACCTCCCCCCACACTGTGCTGGGTGTGTCCGAGTGTTGACACTTGTGACATGGACAAGTTCCCTTGTTGTATTCAATGTTTACATACCTCACCCTCCCAGTCCCTACTCTCATGACGTCACTTCCTCTCATGTTATAAAATGCATATGGTTGTTTGGTGTTTGGCCAAAACTCTGGTCTCTCTGTACTGGTCATTGTAACAGCTACCCTGACAGTGAGGTCAGCTACAGCTTTGATGTACTCAACTAGGAGGTTGTCATGGTTACCTTCAGGCAGGTGATTGATGTTAAAATCGTTGACAGGTATAAACTGTTTGTGACCTGGATTCTTCTTACAGCCAACAAGATGTTTGTGTAGATCTGCTTCTCCTCCTTCTGACACCTGGGTTTCATGTGTACCTGACAAGGTCATCAAAGAAAGTACATTTTAGTCCATGTCTTACACCTGTCTCTCTTCTATTATCTCTATTGAAATAGATTTCATTTAGTCTATTATTTCATTTCAATAGATTCAAAGATTAATTTCTATTATGAATTATGAGACATTTTTGTTTAAATCATAGAAAGTGTCAAAAAAGTAAAATGTTAAAAATTATATCAACATCCAATAAACGTGGATATAGAATGTTGGATACAACAATGATAGCCGTTGAAATTAAACTGTTGTATTGTTATATATCAACATCCAATAAACGTGGATATAGAATGTTGGATACAACAATGATAGCCGTTGAAATTAAACTGTTGTATTGTTATATATCAACATCCAATAAACGTGGATATAGAATGTTGGATACAACAATGATAGCCGTTGAAATTAAACTGTTGTATTGTTATATATCAACATCCAATAAACGTGGATATAGAATGTTGGATACAACAATGATAGCCGTTGAAATTAAACTGTTGTATTGTTATATATCAACATCCAATAAACGTGGATATAGAATGTTGGATACAACAATGATAGCCGTTGAAATTAAACTGTTGTATTGTTATATATCAACATCCAATAAACGTGGATATAGAATGTTGGATACAACAATGATAGCCGTTGAAATTAAACTGTTGTATTGTTATATATCAACAAATATATAAAAGGAGATTTACCACAGAAAATATCTGAAAGATCCTTCTTGTTGCATTTGACATTTGGCTCAGCAACCTGACTGTCATTTATGTCATCTTCCAGCTGTCTGTGTCATCTCGCTGTCATCTGTCATCTTCCCGGCTGTCCTCTGTGTCATCTTCTTGACTGTCATCTGGTTTATTTTTTTCTTGGCTTTGTTCTTTAAGATGATCTAATTATGATATAAATCAAATATGTTATATTTACAATAAGACAATATTATAATGATTCATGTCTTTCTCACACGTCTTTCTCTCTCTCTCTCTCTCTCTCTCTCTCTCTCTCTCTCTCTCTCTCTCTCTATTTCAATTCAACTGAGATAATTGAAAATGTTCAAGAAAGTTTTCATTATATGTTGTACATCAAACAAATTTATATCAACATAATATTACCTGTACAAAAACTTGATTGATCTTTCTTGTCACACCTGCCATCTTTGACATCTGGTTGTCCGTCATGTATGTCAAATTCACTGTGGATGTGCTCTTGGCAATATTCTGAATAAGGTAGTTATTTGATATATTAATAAAATCAATTCTAAATTAACTCTTGTATTCTAAATACTTATTTCTATTTTTCTGTCATGCGCTATATCTATATCAGTTTTATTCTCCATCTCTCTCCCTCTGTTGATCTCTTTGTCCCTGTTTTTGTCTCTCTTTTACTCTATTACACATTATTTATCTTATTATGACGCTTTCTCACTCTCTTTCTCTTTTTCTCTCTTTTGACGCTTTCTCTTTCACTCTCTCTTTTGATACTTTATCTCTCTCTCTCTGTCGCTCTCTTACTTTTTCTCTCTTCGACGCTCTCTCTCTCTCTCGGACGCTTCCTGTTTTGTAACTCATTGAAACTCTGAAAATAGAAAAAAAGAATTTAATTAAACAATTATAAAAAAATTGCAAAATAACTATTTTATTAATTTAAAAAAAGTGTATACATATTTATGTTCGATTTAAAAAAAAATATTTTTATTTGATAGACCCTTGTTCATATTTGTCCCATTTATCGACAATGTGAGTATATAAGCACACGGGAAAAGGGCTTTGTTATTAAATTTCGCTAGTTTTATCTGACTAACTGTAGCAGAAACTGTTCAGTTAGATGTAAACTTTTAATAAATTTTACAATTACGCTAATCAATTATTTAAAATAAATATAAACTGTATGTACACATTGTTAGACATCTGCTCAGTTAAATTAAATAAAAACGCCAAGTACGGTCAAAAGAGTTTCAAGTTATGTCAGCTAGTGAATATCTTCCTTGGAATGATCAAAAGATTCGTCTGTCGTCTGCAATAATTATTTAATAGATGGGCCATTTCAATACTTCAATACTAGTACTACTAATTATGAGTACTTAAAATTCAATCTTTCATTAAAACAAATTTATGCATTTTAAAGTATAAAAAATATATATTCTTTTTTAATAGACAAGTATTAAAATTATTGGAACAATTTTAGTTATAAATCAATTATTTTAAAACAAATTTTAAAAGGTTATAAATTAATTATTTTTAGGAGTAATCGAACGAACATTTGAACTATGTGATCTAAAATTATTATACAATTACTAAAACAGCATCAGGAAAATTTTTAGCGGACTTAAACATTAAAAAATAATAAAAATAATAATAAATTCCCTTAGTGTATAAATATCTTTAATTAATATGTTGATTTTAAAATATTTTAACATAGCATTGACAATTTTAATTAAAACAACAACTAAAAATTAATTTCATTAAATGTTTTTTATTATTATTTTCTTAAATTTTATTTGATTCCGACGTTTTTATTAGTTACTATGGATACATGACGCGCCTGATTGTAAGCTGACACACAGGCTTATCACTGAAACTAAATTTATTAAATATATTAGAAATACTTTTAATTAATTGCACACAAATAGCAAAACGTTCTAACTATGCGACTATTTATGATGCGGTATAGCTACTACTATTCTGCCGAGACTCTTGACCTAGTCATAGAGTCGAAATCATACAATCATCAATGTAATTTGTAATTTAATTTACTGATACTAAACTGTGAAGAATCAGAATATATTACTGTCTTGAAGAATGCCAAGTCTGTGAAAGTGTTACTTTTAAAATAAAAACAATAATGAAAGCTATTTAAAAATCAAAGAAATAAATTTTATAGAGTATATTTAATACATAAACTCTGTAGACTATACGATATAGCCTTTTGAGACTATTGATACTGCCTTTACTATTTTTTAGTTATAAGTTATAGACAATTGACAAGTATTGAGTTATCAAAGTCACAGTCGTGAATGTCTGCATACAGATACAATACGTTTGACATTTGCTATTTAAATAATACAAATTATTTTATAAAAAAGTACTAAGTCTCAGAAGATAGAACAGAGCTTACTATATTATTTAGATTATTTACATATAAATTTTAATGTATTAAACTTTTTTTTTGTAATTGCTATTTTTATCCTGTTCCTGTAACAAGTACTGGAGAAAATGGAATTTTTTTTTAGCTTTAAAAATATCATAAAGAAAATTTGTCACCTTAGATATTGTGTTTCTCATTTTTTCCAACAATTTAAATGTAAGTAAAGCTTATTTCTTTAAATGTGCATTATTTTATCAACATAACTTAATTAAGCTGACATCAATATAATGTTATATTTTATCAATGTCATCTTCTATTTAACACTCAAATGACATATATTATATATAATGCTATAATGAATTATTATTTTAAAAAATAATATTTTAATGAAACCCACTAATCAGACTTTGTTCTTTGATTTAATACTTCTAGAACATTCTTACAATGTCATGAATTATAATTCTTTTTAAGTTTTGTTTTGCTTCATAAATTTTTATAAAAACCTCTTTAATAACAAATGGTTTTAAATTAATATAATTTTCAATTAAAAGAAACTAAAGTAATATTTATTTGTAACTGGTTTTTTTTCCTTATTATTGTGTAATAATATAGAATTTAGTTATACAACTATTTATAATAAAACAAGCCTGTTCCTGGAATGAAAGAACAATTGAAACATAATAAAATATGGGATTTTCTTATGTTTGCAATAGGTCATGAAATATTATCTTTATTCCTACCATATTATAATTAATTGGTTCAGTATAATATAAATGAAATTGAATTTTCTGTGACTTCACTTTATTTTAATTTTTTTGTATGAAAACTTATTTCTTTATCCGTAAACATTGAATTGATCTATTTATTTTAAAGTATTAAATATTATGATATTTTTTGTACATGAATACACTTTGATAGAATAGTTATGTACACTTTGATACAATAGATATGAAGTTTTCAATCCTGTATCTCTTGTCTACTACTAATAAAAGATTTGTTTGTCTGATTGACATAATTCATTGTCTAAATCCCTTATATAATCTGACACCTCTATATTTTATATTTTATCACTGTCATTTTCTATTTAACACTCAATGACATCTTTATGATGCCTTAATTAATTATTATCAGTAATACTTAAATGTGATCCATATTTTAGATTATGAAATTACATTTTACAATAAAAAAGAACATAGGTCTCCTTCCCATATTTTGAAGAAAATGTTTTACATTAACTTTATCAACTTAAATTGAATAACTTAAAAGAAACACAGTAATATCTTTGTGACACTGTTCTTTAAAAAAAAAGATTAATATTAGTATTAAATTATATTGTCTTGTATTGATTGTGACTAAATATATTATGTATTTATTCGTTTATTAAACATATTTTCAATTAGTCTCAACTGTTTTTTTAATGTTTTTTTGTTATACAGCTTTAAGAGTAAGTCATGCTTCTTCATCAATAAATACATCTTGATCAATACAATTAAAGTTTACAATATTTTACTCTATTATTTCCTATCTGATTTTGATAAAAGAACTTTATTTTCTTATTGAGATAACTTACACTTTATATCCTATAGAGTGTTTAAAAAATTATCTTTACAGATATTTGTTTTAAATTCTTCATCTACGGTTGTTCAATTAAGAAAAAAACTACAATATTAATAAATAATGATGACTGTTTGTAGATTTTTAAAAAAAAATTATAGAATAAAGAAATTAAAAAAAAATTATTACCTCTTTATCAGTTAGAATTTAATTTAGTCTAAATGCTGACAGTATTGATGTAGATGAATGTTAAAATTGTTTAAACTATGTTTAACATATATTTGTGTTGTTTTCACTCAAAGCATTTTTTCAATTTAATAAAATATTTAAAAAAACGTCTTAGCTACACAAGGTACTCACCTCCATAATTCTTGATCAATGTTAAATAACAGGAAGATTCACTTATACCAGTCAGAGACAATTACCTGGTGATTTAATGTGGATTATATTTTATACCAGTCAGAGACAATTACCTGGTGATTTAATGTGGATTATATTTTATACCAGTCAGAGACAATTACCTGGTGATTTAATGTGGATTATATTTTATACCAGTCAGAGACAATTACCTGGTGATTTAATGTGGATTATATTTTATACCAGTCAGAGACAATTACCTGGTGATTTAATGTGGATTATATTTTATACCAGTCAGAGACAATTACCTGGTGATTTAATGTGGATTATATTTTAAGCATTGCAATTTAGAATTATATTAAACATTCTGTTAAGCTAAGAATTAGTATGATAACAGGTTATTATGATTAAATATATATTGGATTATATAATAATCTCATAATTAAAATAGCCTATTTTAAAATGATATTCATATTGAATATATCAAAAGAAATAGATGAGGTAAACTGGTATTATTGGGATATTATTGGGATATTACTGGTATATTCCCCCCCCCCTTATATCTCATTAGAAAAAATGTTGTTGTTTTCCTTTTAAATTTATCATACCATGAGTTGGCAGTTCAATTTTATTCAAATTTTATTTTATAATTTGTTGAATAATAATTATAAATTAGGGTTGTTAACGATTAATTTAAATTTAATCATTTACTTTTTAAAAAAAAACGATTAATTAATCGTTAATTTCGATTAAAGCCAAAAATTAAAATTTATGATGTCATAAGTAACACTTACTAAACGTTCTTGTTGAAAATCTAAATAACACTGGAGTGTCTCCTTTATATGTCATCTTTCAGCCAACTACGCAAAAAGACAAGTGTGTTGATATAATTTGGTGCAAGTCTTAGCGTGTCTAATTGACAATATAACAAGCTGAGCTGAACAATCATTCACACGAAACTGAGGTAACTGGTTTGCACAAAACTGTCTTGGGAAGGAATGACATTATCAGATATCAGTATTCATTAAGTTTCAACCATTGTAGAGGGTTAATGGATTCAGGAACTTTCATATCCATTTTGTAACGCAGTAATTCATCAGAAGAGCTGTCGTCATCTTCTGTCTCTGAGACAGACTCTATTACTGCCATAAGCTTAATACGTTTATCATTTGGTTTGATGAGTATTATAGGAGAAGTGTTTGAACCAAGTTAGGCAAACTTTATCAACATATTGAACATTCCCGTCAGTCAAAAGTTTAAAACCAAAATGTTCGGTAATCGTCAGGAAATTTATTATTTATCGGCCGCTATTTATAATTATTATTTTTTTTTAATTTTTGACTTCCAATAATTTGTAAATGCTGGGTCGATTAATCATTAAAAATAATTTAATCGTTAAATTTTTTTAACGATTAATCGAGAAATTAACCGTTAATTTCCGCAGCCCTAATATAAATATATCATCAAAATTAATAAACATACATAATTTGCAGTGTATGTCCCATCCGTCCGTCACGTCCTTCCGTCCCGTCCGTCACGCTAATAATTTTAGAAAGCAGCGCACCAAATTACTGCATCAAAAATAACTCTTTTCGAAAGTTATGCATAAAATTGTTCAATATGACAATAAATGAATAAAATAAAGATAAATAAAATAAATACAAGTTCTGCACTACCTTATTTTTAGTCTGATGTGCATTTATTCAAAATAAAGAGATTACAGCTGAAATGTATTTATTTTGAAAACTTCCGACATTTTTGACGGTGATACACTAGTATATATACATATATCAGGACATATGTTCGTGTACATATATCAGGACATATGTTCGTGTACATATATCAGGACATATGTTCGTGTACATATATCAGGACATATGTTCGTGTACATATATCAGGACATATGTTCGTGTACATATATCAGGACATATGTTCGTGTACATATATATACATTTGTATAAATTAGGGCTTTTAACGATTACTTTATATTTAATCTTTAACTTTTGAAAAATTAACGATTAATTAATCGTTAATGTCGATTAAAGCCAAAAATTGAAAATTATAGTGTCATAAGTACCATTTATTAGATGTACTTGTCAAAATTGAAATAACACATGAATCTCTTTTATATATGACATCTTTTAACCAACAACGCAAACAGACAAGTGTATTGACATTATTTGGTTCAGGTGATGAGCGGGTCTTTATAACCAGCCGAGCTAAACGATCGTTCACATAGCTTTAGATTGTCTCAGCCGAAGTTTCCGATACTGTAGTGGATGTTTGGTATGCAGGTGATATGTAAGTGAAGTGTTAGAACCATGATAGCAATGTTTCATTTAAGCAGCGCGGCTGCGCCAATATTTGACCGACCACACAGGAGATTAGAATCACCGCGCAGCAAATTTTGTAAAATATTGCTAAAAAATGGACGTTGTGTAACTATGCACACGAATAAACGAAGCTTAGACTTAGATGGAACATTTCATGGTAGGCAAACGATTTCACTCAATAGACACAATAACCTTTATCAACATTTTGAACATTCACGCCAGTCAATAGTTTAAAACCAAAATGTTTGTGTAATCGTCCGGAAATTAGTTTATATTTATCGGCCTAAATATTTTACTTTTTGACTTCCAGTACATTTATAAGTGGTGGGTCGATTAATCGTTAAAATGTTTAACGATTAATCGAGAAATTAATCGTTAATTTCCGCAGCTCTAGTATAAATCCATAAGTCCTTCTTAATTAATAGACAAATACAACTGTATTTATTATTATTTTCATTCTATACATGCTATTGATATTCCACATAAACGTACGCATGTATAAGTAATTAAACTTTTACTATTAAAGTCTTCTGTGTAGTTATATTTTATTTAATCTCATTTATCTTTATAACTATATGGAAATATATTTTTGGATTTTATAATTTCTCGGGGCGGGAATTACAACAAAGAGGCGTCAATAGGGTTGGTGTCACCCATTACGATAGCTTATGTTGTCACCCCTTAATGACTTACAACAAAGAGGCGTCAATAGGGTTGGTGTCACCTAGTACGATAGCTTATGTTGCCCTTCCCCCTTAATGACTTACCACACAGAGGCGTCAATAGGGTTGGTGTCACCTAGTACGATAGCTTATGTTGCCCTTCCCCCTTAATGACTTACAACAAAGAGGCGTCAATAGGGTTGGTGTTACCCAGTACGATAGCTTATGTTGGGCTTCCCCCTTAATGACTTACCACACAGAGGCGTCAATAGGGTTGGTGTCACCTAGTACGATAGCTTATGTTGGCCTTCCCCCTTAATGACTTACAACAAAGAGGCGTCAATAGGGTTGGTGTCACCCATTACGATAGCTTATGTTGGCCTTCCCCCTTCATGACTTACAACAAAGAGGCGTCAATAGGGTTGGTGTCACCTAGTACGATAGCTTATGTTGCCCTTCCCCCTTAATGACTTACCACACAGAGACGACAATAGGGTTTGTGTTACCCATTGTGGTGGCTCATGTTAATACCCACTCACAACTTACCACACAGAGGCGTCGCTAGGATTGTTGTCATCCAGTGTGGTAGCTCATGAGGTCACCATGTAACGACTTACCACACAGAGGCGTCCCTAGAGTTGTTGTCAACTATTGCTGTGGCCCATCATGTCACCCTGGCACTACTTACCACACAGAGGCGTCACTAGGATTGCTGTCATCCAGTGTGGTAGCTCATGAGGTCACCCTGTACCGACTTACCACACAGAGGTGTCCCTAGAGTTGTTGTCAACTATTGCTGTAGCCCATCATGCCACCATGTCACTACTTACCCTAAAGACCAATTCCTTACTGCCCATGCCTAATAACGTAAACATGCAATATTTAAATTTGGTTTCACCTCTTTTTATGGTGTCATCCGTACCCCCTAGTGACGCCTTTGGTCCGTACCCCCTAGTGACGCCTTTGGTCCGTACCCCCTAGTGACGCCTTTGGTCCGTACCCCCTAGTGACGCCTTTGGCCCGTACCCCCTAGTGACGCCTTTGGTCTGTACCCCCTAGTGACGCCTTTGGTCTGTACCCCCTAGTGACGCCTTTGTCAAAACATAAATTAGCTACCAAAGAAATTGAAAGAGAGTTGCTTGTTCAGAGACTGTTAATCAAAATCATAACAATTAATCTTTGGTATAATGACTAGTCCAAATGCCATGTTGGGTGTGTTTATTCATTAATGATAAATATTAGAATAGTTGAATCAGTTGAATTTTTGCATGACGGGCCATATTCGTAGAAGTAAATATATTCTGGGGCCGGATTAAAATAATAAACAAAAACGACATATCTTATCTTATCTTATCTGTTTACAGACGCTCCTTCTATACAGAAGATTATTGCGTCCTACGCTTATCTATGGTTTGTGTCTAGTCCTGCATTTTTATTAGAGATTTAAACGTTGACATAGGTTGAGAAGTTTATATTACACAATTATAATGTGAAGGGTGAAACTGAGATCTTGAATGCAGTAAATAGATGAGGTCAGAGGTCAGACTTAATGTTAATGGTTTTGATACCTATGATATCACGCAGGTGAAAGTCTTTTATTCTGGTCTTCACACAGTTCTTGTTAAATTTAATAACGTAGAATGTCTGCTCACACAAATATATCGAACCAAAAAAACTGAGAATTTTCTTAGCAAATGATCGAATCCCTTGGAGTTTCTCTTTATCCAATTGAAGGTAAAAGACAATTAGAGAAAGATGTTGATGCTGCGACATTTAGCATCAGTTTGTAATTTATTGAGTCTTCTGCCTTGATCATCATCAGGGTAACAGAGAAATGTGTAGAGCACCAACACTAGCGACGCCTCTGCCTGGAACATCATCAGGGTAACAGAGAAATGTGTAGAGCACCAACACTAGCGACGCCTCTTCTCTCTACCCAAATCAAGAATTTAAAAAAAAACTACAACGTTATAGAAACACAAATACATTTTTGACTATAATGAACAATATCCTACCTTTTGTAACCAGTCTATTCTCTACAAAAGTCTTAAGTCACCAACAAAATGGCGATTACTCTATCAGTAACATATAATAACGGGATTTTATTTTCTTTGACCCGTTAGGTGAAAATAACCTTAACCCCCTATTACACAATGTGACCATTTGGTAACAAAGCGAAATAATAATTATTTCACTAATGCTGGATTAGTTTTTAATTTTTCAGACTGATTCCCCTTTTATTTTATCATGTTTTGAACTTTTATACCGGAGAACTCTTCACTTAGACCATTTCGTATTTTTGTAAGAGCAACTTTTAGTTGGTCACAGTGGGCTACACTTGTGTCTACCGAATCTAGTAAGTACAAGTTTTCGTTTTTTATCGCATAATGAAAATTTCTGTTCAAAAAAATGTTAAATGGTAACATTAATGTTTATACTATAATTATGTGAGCTTATGTTTGATATTTGTCATCAACGTTTGATAAAATTTGAAAAAAATGGTATGTGACCATTTGGTAACAGTGCGTCTATGTGGTTATTTTTTTTTGGTGGTTTTTCTTGTTGGAAAATGACAACATAGTAAATCTAACATTTTATAAGCGATATAAATAATGTTTTATTTATAGAATATTTATAAATATCAAATATTTATGTTAGCCTTTTATACTTTTATAAAATTAACAAGTTTTACAATCTTTAATGTTAAATTAAAAATAATTTTAAAATTCTTTTTTATAAATAGAATTAGAAATAGAATTAGAAATATGGATGATAATCAATGATATACAACATATATATTTTGTACATTTTTTATGTTTGTTTTTTTTCCTCTCAAGAATTCAAATACCAAAGTCATGTATCCATCAAGGTTTCATGGAAAAAATAAAGATGTACATGTTTGTGCCATTCCTGAGGACCCAGATGATAATGAACTATCTTAGGAAGATGACGATGACGTAGATGAAACTTTTAATCCAGAATCAGAGCACAACAGAGATTCAGGTAAATTTACATAATTTTTAAAAATAAAATATTACGTCTTATATCTTTTGAAAGAATAATTAAATATCATTCAATACAATTGTTGACGTAAACACTAAAAAAATAATAATTCAATTTGTCCTTTTCAGACTCAACAACACCAGTCTCTGAGAGGGAAATGAATGAAGCACCTGGTAATTTTTTAGGTACTGCAGTCCAACCACAGGCAAAAGTATCAAATGGAAATTTTCTTTGCAGCAGAATTCTTTCCTCAAGATCCTGTTTTTGTTTTGTTTTATCGCTGTTGCAAAAGAGCATCAAAACCCTATAGACTACTTTAGGGAAATTATTGATGAATAAATAATGGATACTTTTGTAATACAATCAAACATTTACAGAGCTCAGACAAATATGAACCAATATTTGGATGCTAATGAACTGGAGCAGTTTACTGGAGTTTATTTATGATGAGCATCATAGTTCAAATGCCAAAAGCAGTTGTTACTGGGGAATTGATACTCGTTATGACAAGGTGGCTAATAAAAATATATCTATAACAATATAACCCCAACAGTTTTAAAAAAATGTGTGTGTTGTTCTATTACTGGAGTGATTCATAACTTTGAATGATACTGCTGTAAAATTCTGCCGTGTAAAATAGAATTGGTTATAGGAGCTTCTGGAAACATTGTGCTCCGTCTAGTTATCAATGTTACAAGTAAGAAATAAACAACACTCAATGATTGTTTTCAAGTGGATATTATGAATATGGCAGTAGTTTAGGCATGACTGATCTATAGGAATGCCTGTAGTAATGCAGATTGGGACCAAAAAAAAATCCTTTCTCTACTTGATTTCAAGACCCAGATCGCAATATGCCTAATGAAAAAAGGTAAAGTAGGGTTTAGAAAATGTGCTCATCATAGAGCCAAAGAAATGAGAGATCCTACTGCAGCTGTTTAACAAATACCAGTAAGACCTGACTATGTTGGGCATTTTCCTGAGCCAATTTACAAAAAAGAAAGATGCAAGAGATCAAATTGCAGGGGATTTTTTTAGAATTAAATGTGTAAAAATTAGTAACATGTACTGATGTAATATTCAACTTTTCAAGACGCAAAAGTCAAACAGTTTCACTAGACTCAAACTAGATTTGTATGTAGGCGTATAAATGTTTACTGGCCTTTATGAAGGTATTTTATTAAAAAATATTATTAGATTTTCCTTTATTTTTATTTTTTTTTATGTTGTAAAATAATGATTTTTGTTATCTTTACTATTATTTTCATGAATTATTGAAGCAGTATATTCAACATATAAAAATGTAATTGTAATCAAATTAATGTTTACACTTATTGGTGTTCACAATTAAATCATCATCTTTTAAAATTATTATAGTTGTCATGTTCTTATATATTCTGTTTTACTTTTTTTTTACCTTTTAGACGCACTGTTACCATATGGTCACATACCATTAAAATCACAATTTTATAAAAATAGTATATTTTTCTTCCATATTATGTTTATATATGTCCAATAGACATATAATATCCAATCAAATATTTTTTTCCCATGAAAACCTAAAAGTGCGTAATAGAGGGTTAACAGCTCAGGGAAATTTTAATTTGAAAATAAATACGAAAATACCCTGACGGAAGCCAAATTTCAATAAATTTTCAATTTTACGCAAGACGTCCAAGGTATTGAAAACAAGAACCAAGTGATCTTATGTCTAGCAATCAAGTATTTTAAATGTACACTAATGCGCATGCGTAATTCGTGAATAAATCTAGACAATATTCCACAGCTGTGTCAATAATCACTCCGCTTTTTTCCACCATAGATGTCAGTGTCATGTAATATTCATATACCGAAAACATTCTGCCTTCTACACCAGTGCTTCTCAAAGTGGTGGTCCGCGGACCGGTGCCGGTCCGTAGGTCATCCGCCGCCGGTCCGCAGAAATTATCAAGAAAGGGCAGAACAATTTAACTACTACTACTATTCTTCATTTTTAACCATTAATCCTAACCCTAAACATTTAACTACTACTACTATCTCATTTTTAACCATTAATCCTAACCCTAAACAATTTAACTACTACTACTACTATTCTTCATTTTTAACCATTAATCTAACCCTAAAGAATGTGTCAATTTTTTTCGGAAATAGTATATAAAATGAAACAAATTTTTAAAAAATCAATTAAATTTCGCTACCACGTCAGTACTGGTAAAAAAGTGCACCGGTCCCTAGAGCAATGAAAAAATCCCTGCCAGTCCGCCATACCAAAAAGTTGGAGAAGCACTGTTCTTCACTAAATATTTTTTGGGAAAATCCGATTTGTTGCTTATTTTGGGCTTTTCCCAAGAAATGAAGTTTTGACGTGGTTTAACTATTACTTTAAATAACATGAACTCACAGATTTTGTGTTTAAAGTAGAATCACAGGTGACGCTAGGGGGTGCGGGTGGTTGGGACCTCACCTATGACACCTTTATTATTCCGTGTACAAGAACAAACACATACAAATTTTCGTTCTTCCCGTCTGGAATTCGGTCGTGGAATGGGTTGCCTGAAGAAATCAGGAAAACTAACACTTTGTCAACATTTAAATCTCTAATGAAAATGCAGGACTAAACACAATCACTAACCATAGATAAGCGTAGCACTCAATAATCTTCTGTATGGAAGGAGCTTCTGCAAAGATAGATAAGATAAGATAATGGGCCGTCCATAAAGTACGACACGCTCCAGATGGGGGGAGGGGTGTAAGAAAGTGTGACAGTTTGTGACAGGGGAGGGGTCCCAGCCATGTCTGACGTCACGGTGTTTTAAATTAAATTTTAATAATTTTGTTAATAAACATATTTTTGTTCGAAAGTGTGACGTACTGGGGGGGGGGTTCCGATATTTGTGACAGGGGGAGGGGGAGTTTAAAATGGTCAAAAATGGCGTAACATAATTTATGGACGACCCCTAAGCTAATATGGCAATAATGGAGTCTGACTCAGAGACAGAAAATGACGACAGCTCTTCTGATGAATTACTCCGTTACAAATGTAGATTAAAGTTCCTGAATCCATTAACCCTCTACAATGTTGGAAACTTAATGAGCACCAATATCCGATAATTTCATTCCTTGCAAAGACCGTTTTGTGCATACAAGTTACCTCAGTTCCATGTGAATGATTGTTCAGCTCTGCTGGTTATATTGTCAATTAGACCCGCTCATCACTTGAACCAAATAATGTCAACACACTTGTCTTTTTGCGTAGTTTGTTAAATGATGACATATAAAGGAGACATTCCAGTGTTATTTAGATTTTCAAAAATTAACGATTAAATTTAAATTATCTTAACATTAATACATTAGCTAATAAATTTTGAGTAAAAATTAAAATATGGCTAAAAGACTTGTCGCTTTCTGGTATCACATACTGGTAAAATTTTGTGTCATTGCTAACAACTTTCTGGTATTACATACTGGTACAATTGTGTGTCATTGCTAACAACTTTCTGGTATCACATACTGTTACAATTTTGTGTCATTGCTAACAACCAATAGTTTATAAAACTAGAATGAGTCCAGTATTTTATTGAACATATGGGGCTGTCCAGAATTATTTTAATTATATGCGTTAGGACCTCATTTCATAGACTATATTTAGCACTTCATTATTTGAAAGACTGTAATCAAAACTTAACTTTTTATAGACTATATTCTGTTCTGTTCTTCGCCATTTCTATTTGCAGTATTCCACAATTTAAAAGACTATATTTTGTAATACACCATTTAATAGACAATATATGCAGTATCTTATCTTATCTTATCTGTTTCAGACGCTCCTTCTATACAGAAGATTATTGCGTCCTACGCTTATCTATGGTTTGTGTTTAGTCCTGCATTCTTATTAGAGTTTTAAATGTTGATAAAGTGTTGGCTTTCCTGGTTTCTTCAGGCAACCCATTCCACGCCCGAATTCCGGACGGGAAGAACGAAAATTTGTATGAGTTTGTTCTTGCATACGGAATAAGAAAGGTGTTTTTATCCTTATGTCTATCTGGGGGTTATATTAAGTTATCTTTGTGTTGTATTTCTAAATTATAGTTAATTGCTTTATGTATGATTACTACTTTACTCTTGGTTCTTCTATCCTCTAGTGTTTCAAGGTTTAATGATTTAACTAAAGGTGTTATTCTAGTCAGTTTTGAATATTCTCCAGTAATGAATCTGGCAGCTCTTTTTCGATTTGTTCTAGTTTATCAATGTTTTCTTTGGTGGATGGGTCCCATACAGAAGATGCATATTCTAGTACAGGTCTCACCAAAGTGAGATAGCATTTTAGTTTTATATCTTTACTAGCAAATCCCCGCGCTCCGCTGCGGAAATTACGATTTCAGTTACCGTTGACAACCCGCGTAACACAAATTCAAAACACAAATTGATTTCAAAATGGATCATGATGGATATAATACATATATTAACTTCACCGTCTTGTCTGTCTGTCTGTTGTAGTCCCGCAGAAAAACAAAAACGAAAAGTAAAAAAATGACACACTTCCCGTGATCCTATCGAGCTGATAATTTAATTTTTTTCCGTCTGCTACCATTGCGGGAGGGTACTCAACAACCGCCCAAAGTTTCATGCTTCCACCTACACGGGAAATAGGAGAATTAGTGATTTTCAGTTTTTATATAGCTCATATAAGAAAAAAAATTACATTTCGGCCCCCGGCCCCCGTTATGTGATAATTTATATAATTGTTCCACCTGTTACCATCGCGGAATGTTATCCAACAACTACCCAAAGTTTCATGCTTCTACCTTCTCGGGAAATAGGAGAATAAGGGATTTTTAATTTTTATAAAGCCAGAATAAGGAAAAAAAACGTTTTTGGGCCCCCGGCCCCCATGAGTGTGAATTTCAAAATTCTTTTTCACCTGTTACCATTGCGGAAGTGTACTTAACAACTCTCCAAAGTTTCATGCTGCTACCAACACGAGAAATTGGAGAATTAGTGATGAGTCAGTTTTTTTATATAAGAAGAAAACTACATTTTGGCCCCCGGCCCCCAGTAAGTGATAATTTAGATAGTTTTTTTAACCTGTTACCATCGCAGAATGTTACTTAACAACTACTCAAAGTTTCATGCTACTTCCTACACAGGAATTAGGAGAATTAGTGATTTTCAGTTTTTATATAACTCATATAAGGAAAAAAACTACATTTTGGCCCCTGGGCCCCAGTAAGTGAAATTTTGAATATTTTTTCGCCTGTTACCATCGCGGAAGTGTACTCAACAACTTCCCAAAGTTTCATGCTTCTATCTACGCGGTAAATCCGAGATTAGTGATGAGTCTGTTTTAATAAAAGAAGAAACTACATTTGGGCCCCCCTGCCCCAATTAAGTGATAATTTAAATATTGTTTTTTACCTGTTACCATCGTGGAAGTGTACTTAACAACTACCCCAAGTTTCATGCTTCTACCTACACGGAAATAGGAGAATTTGTGATTTTTAGTTTTTGTATAGCTCATATTAGGAAAAAACTTCATTGGGGCCCCCGGCCCCCAAGAAGTGATAATTTAATTTTTTTTTCGCCTGTTACCATCACGGAAGTGTACTTATCAACTACTCAGAATTTCATGCTTCTACCTACACGGGAAATATGAGAATTTGTGATTTTCAGTTTTTATACAGCTCATATAAGGAAAAAACTTCATTGGGGCCCCCGGCCCCCAGGAAGTGATAATTTAAATATTTTTTCCTCCCGTCGCTATCGCTGGTTTTTACTCAACAACTTCCCAAAGTTTCATGCTTTTGCCTACTCAGAAATGAGAAAATTAGTGATTTCATATTCTATATAGTCCATATAAGGAAAAAAAGCATTTTTGGGCCCCGGGCCCCCAACAGTGTGAATATTAAAATTCTTATTCGCCAATTATCGTTGAGAGAGTGTACTCAGCAAGTTCCCAAAGTTTCATGCTAATACCTACACGGGAAGTTGGAGAATTGGTGATGAGTCAGTTATTTTATATAAGAAAAAAACTACATTTGGGCCCCCGGACCCCATTAAGCGTTATTTTAAATATTTTTTTCGCTTGTTACCATCGCGGAAGTGTGCTTATCAACTACCTAGTGTTTCATGCTTCTACCTACACGGGAAATAGGAGAATTAGTGATTTTTAGTTTTTATATAGCTCATATAAGGAAAAAACTTAATTTGGGCCCCCGGCCCCCAGGAAGTGATAATTTAAATATTTTTTCTTCCGTTACCATCGCGGGTTTTGACTCAACAACTTCCCAAAGTTTCATGCTTCTACCTACTTGGGAAATAGGAGAATTGGTGATTTTCAAATTTTATATAGGCCATATAAGGGAAAAAACGTTTTTGGGCCCCCGGCCCCCATGAGTGTTATTTTTAAAATTCTTTTACTCCAATTTTCGTCGCGAGAGGCTACTCGACAACTTCCCAAGGTTTCATGCTTCTACCTACACGGGAAGTTGGAGAATTAGTGATGAATCAGTCAGTCAGTGAGTGAGTGAGTGAGGGCTTTGCCTTTTATTAGTATAGATTACACTTTTAAAGGTTTCTATTTATAAAGCCTAAGGTTTTGTTTGATTTTTTAATAACGTCATTGACATGGGGATTCCATGATAATTTCGCATTTATTATGACTCCTAAGTATTTTGCATCTTTAGTTTGGGTTAGTTCCTTTCCATGAATGAAATATTTTGAATTTATTTGTTTCTTTTTCTTTGTTACTCTTAACAGTTGACACTTTTCTGGGTGGAAATTCATACTCCAGTTAGTTTCCCATTTTATCAATTCATCTAAGTCTTTTTGTAAAATTTTGCTATCTTGTTCTGATTTAATTGTTCTATAGATTATACAATCATCAGCAAATAACCTGACTTTTGTTCCTGTTGAGATGTTGTTGGGTAAATCATTTATATATATTAAAAAGAGTAAGGGACCTAGCACAGTTCCTTGTGGAACTCCTGAATTGACCTTTATTGGTGCAGATTTAGATCCATTAATTATTACAGTTTGCTCCCTGCCCAAAAGGAAGTCTTGGATCCAGTGATGTAAGGAACCTGAGATTCCAAAGTAGTTAAGTTTTTTAAGTAAACTAAGGTGGTGAACTTTGTCAAATGCTTTTGAGAAGTCTAGTAATATTGTATCTATTTGATCATTTTTGTCTAAGCCTTTTGATAGTTCATCTATTAAACCTATTAATTGTGTTTCACATTATCTGCTTTTTTCTAAAGCCGTGTTGATGTGGGCATAGGGCATTATATTTGTCAAGGTGGTTAACTATTCTACTATATATTATGTGTTCTAGTAATTTACAGGTGATACAAGTAAGTGATACAGGCCCTGTAATTACCAGGGTCTGATTTATCCCCTTTCTTAAAGAGTGGAGTTACGTTAGCTAATTTTCAATCCTGGGGCACTTTACCCTGGTTTAGAGAGGCTTGAAAGAGAACTACAAGGATTGGGGACAGTTCATTGCTTAGTTCTTTTAATAACCTTGCTAGGCAAATCATCTGGGCCAGTAGCTTTGTTTATTTTTAAGTTTTTTAGGAGTGAATGTATACCTATCTCATCTACAGTTATGTTACCTATTTCCTCCATTTTATTGAAATTTATTAAAACTTCCTTGTCGCCTGAGGCAGAAAAACGATGATGCAAAATATGTGTTAAGGATATTAGCTTTAGTCTCATTACCATTATAGGTTTTATTATTTGAGCCTTTTAGTGTGGCTATTCCTGTAGGTTCCATTTTTTTAGATTTGATAAAGGACCATAAGTTTTTATTGTTATCTTTGGTAATTACATTGTTTATATATTCATTTTGGAGGTTTCGATTAAGTTTTTGTGTCAAGTGTTTAATCTTTAAGTCATTTTTTGTGTATCCTATATGAATAGGTAGCCTTAAATTTCTTAAATAAATTCTCTTTTTGTTTGCATAGCTTTTTAAATTTAGAATTGAACCAGCATTAGTTAATTTTATTTGATGCTAGTTTTGTTGGAACATTCTCATCCATTATAGTTTTTAGATTTGTTTTTATATCTTTCAAATTTCTTCTACTGGGCTATTTGTGTTAAATTTACTTAGGAAATTTTGTTGGAAGTTAGCCGCTGATTGGTGTAGTTTTATTGAATTACATTTATTCCAAAGATAGATTATTCTTCTAGGTATCTTATTAATTTTAGTTTTTATTGTATTGGTGACGCTAACAATATCATGGTCGGACAGTCCTGGAAATTATTTTGCAGTCTATCACTAGTCCTGGTCTATTTGTTAAGAATAAATCTAGTGTTTTATTTTTCCTTGTTGCTGTTTTTACTATCTGTTCTAGGTTTATGTTGTTTATAGTGTCTAAAAAGTGTTCATTAATTTTCTTTTGTTAGTTTGATGGTTATCAATTGCATAATTTTTCCAATTTATATCTGGAAGATTAAAGTCCCCCATAATCCATAGAACTGCATTTTTATTATTCTCTTTTATGAAAGATAATTGACTACAAAGATTGTTCATGTATTCTAGGTTTGTATTCGGTTGCCTATATATACTGCCTACAATAAGTGGGGATGAGTTTGATGTAATTATTTTACAAAAAATAGACTCTACATTAAAATTTGGCTGTGTAGTATTTTCTTCAGCTATGATATTTGATTTAATTGCAAGTATCACTCCTACATAATTGTCTGGTCTGTCTTTCCTAAAAATATTATAATTGGTGTTTCAAAATTCCGAGTTATATATGTTGGGTTCAACCAAGTTTCAGAACCAGCAATTATGTCTGGTTCTTCTGTTTTTATAAGTAGCTCTAAATCTGGAATTTTATGTTTTATGCTTTGGAAATTAACTAGTAGTGTATTGAGAATGTTTTGATTATTATTATTATTAGATTTTTTATGGTTAATTTTATGGGTTTGTGTGGTAGGTTTCATTTTATCTAGTGGTTTATTTATAAAAGGATTAGCCAAAACACTCTAAGAGTTTGTGGTGATAAGTTACCTATAGTTAAACAACCCTGTTTATTTAAATTCAGTCTCTTGAGACGACGGAATATTCTGTGCTCCTGTAGGATTTACGCACGTGATCTTGCAGCTTCTGCTGTGGCTGTACAAACCCACTCGCGAATGGCAGCCTTTGCTGCACTTCTGACACTGAAAGGTAGTGCTAGTGGATGGCTGAATTGCTCTGCTTTTCCTCTTTAGGCGAGTTTCGTCTGCGACCTGTTGCAGGTTTCTTTCTCCTGTTTCTAGCCCAGCGGTCAATGCCTGTCTCCAACTGCACCTGTCCCCAGCGAGTTCCTCCCAGCTATTTATGTCAATGCCAATGGCTTTGAGGTCTCTCTTGCACACATCTTTGTAACGGAGGTGAGGCCTGCCTGTGGTCCTCTTTCCTTTGGCTAGCTCAGAATAGAGGATGTCCTTTGGGATTCTGCCATCCTCCAATCTGCGCACATGTCCCAACCACCTAAGCCGACGCTGGCGAAGAAGAGTTGTCATGCTTTGGATTTTTGCCCGGTGTAGCACCTCATTGTTGGTGACATGGTCCTGCCAGGTGATTCCCAGGATGCGCCGAAGACAGCGCATGTGGAAAGCGCTCAATCTCCTTTCTTGTCTGGAGTATAGGGTCCAGGATTCACTGGCATAAAGGAGAGTGCTTAGCACACATGCCCTGTAAACAGCAATTTTGGTGTTGATGGTCAGCTTTTTGTTGCTCCATACTCTTTTTGAGAGCCTGGCCATAGTTGTGGAGGCCTTGCCGATCCTTACGTCTAGGTCTGAATCAAGGGACAGGTTGTTGGTGATGTTGGAGCCAAGGTATGTAAAACGTTCCACGGCCTCAAGTTGGCAGCCATCGATGGTGATGTTGGGTGGGTCAGCGTCTTGAGCCATCACGTTGGTCTTTTTGAGGCTGATGGTTAGTCCGAAGTCCCTGGCGGCCTTGGCAAAGCGGTCCATCAGGCTTTGCAAATCAGCTTCGTTGTGAGTTGCAATGGCAGCGTCGTCTGCAAAGAGCAAGTCCCTGATGACCATTTCATGGATCTTCGTCTTTGCCTTCAGCCTGGCCAGATTAAATAGTTTGCCATCGGAACGTGTATGAAGATAGATCCCCTCTGTTGAGGATCCAAAGGCATGTTTCAACAGGCAGGCAAAAAAGATGCCAAAGAGTGTCGGGGCGAGGACGCAGCCCTGTTTGACTCCACTGAGGATATCAAATTGAGGGGAAGTTGAACCGTCATACTGCACCGTGCCTTTCATACCATCGTGGAATGACTGTATAATACTAAGCAGTTTTGGTGGGCAGCCAACTTTTGCCAAGACTGTAAACAGACCATCTCTGCTGACCAGGTCAAAAGCCTTTGTTAAATCGATGAAGGCCAGGTAAAGGGGCATGTGTTGCTCTCGGCACTTTTCTTGAAGTTGTCTTAAAGAAAAGATCATGTCGATTGTTGACCTTTCTGCCCGGAAACCGCACTGTGATTCAGGATATACTCTTTCAGCAAGTCTTTGCAGTTTATTTAAAACAACGCGTGCAAAGACTTTACCCACGATGCTAAGGAGAGAAATGCCTCTGTAGTTGTTACAGTCACTTCTGTCTCCTTTATTTTTATACAGCGTGATAATATTGGCATTTCTCATATCCTCTGGTACAGCTCCTTCTTCCCAGCACTGACAGAGGAGGCCATGCAGGTGTTCCAGCAATACACTACTGCCGCACTTGATGATCTCTGGTGGTATTCCGTCCTCACCGGGGGCCTTGGCTATTGGTAATCGCTCAATAGCTTCTTTTAGTTCTGCTAGAGTGGGTATGTCGTCCAGTTCTGCCATGAGGGGGAAGCTTTGGATGGCATCGATGGCATCTTGGGTTACATGATTTTGTTGGGAGTAAAGTTCTGAATAGTGTTCCACCCATCTGTCCATCTGTTTAGCCCTGATGTATATATATCGTTAACATTTTGAGTAGTAATAACCTTTGCTACCCTCGAAAGCAAGGTAGTATAGGACTAGACTCGTACGCAGGTACGAAAACCGGGTAGTTCCACAATGTAAATAAAACGATTCCTTATTAGGTATTTGGGAATATACACCAGCTATTGTGAACTAATATTTTTGGAAGCTAGCATATTACTGGTGAAAATTCTGTATATAGTGCACATTGCAATTGTTAAATATTGTTAAAATAACTATATATTATTGAAATGCCTGTGTGTGTAAGAATGGGATATATTATTAGATCATGACACACCAAAACCTCAAGACCTTATGTTTATAAACTCGCGACATTCTTGCTAAGGTCGCTCGTGAGGAGGGGGGTGTTACGGTCAGATGTTGTGGTGTGGGGATGACTACGCATAAATGGGGCTGTGAACACTTGTCCTCGTGGAACGGGGGGCGGGTGAACTCAAGGTACGTGAAAGTTGTAATGAATTGACAGGACCACGGGCAAAGGGAGACATGGTGAATGACCCAGGGTCCAGTCAAAACTGGTCGGACAAGACGGGGGTATAATAGGAGTCACATTGTGTGTCGCGGGGAGAGTGTTAAGTTGCCGAGTAGCTGGCAGGTGAAAGACGGACGATAGAGTGTGGAGTTTTTGTGAACGTGGTCCAATCCGGTCAAGCTGGGCCGAGGACTCTGGATGGTATGACCATCAACTGTAAACTGCCAATTGTACTGTACCATAAATATGTTCAAAGCTTCTTGATGTCATTAAACTTACGTTGAAAGAAAACAACCCAGCGTTGCTGAGTCTCTTTACCCGTCTACGTGGTAAATATCTGTGGCCAAGGGGGGGATCTCAACCCCTAGACAACGACTCCGCCACATTTACCAATAACAGACTGAGATAAAAAAAAATCCCCCGTTTCTTTATATATTTTTCTAATTAACTTTTTATGTGGTTTGTGGTAGGATGAGGTTATTTCTTTTCATTAACGTCTATCGTATGTTAATATATTTTATAATATGTATATGTTAATATATTTTCGGAAGCTCAATACACATATATGTTTAAAGTAAATAGACGAAAATACATTCTATTTACTCTGAAAGGGATGAGAGGGTAAGTTAAAAGAATATGATTTTGTTAACTTTTTTCTTCTAAAATTTTAATAATTAAGTTTTTTGTATTGATAAATTTAATCATAGTTGTTATATGTCCCATAAGTAATTAATTATAATTAATACAACATAAGCCTTGAAACCACGGTTAAGTTAAATAATTAATAAAATTTTTAAAGTTATATATAACACCTACACCTAATACCTACACGGGAAGTTGGAGAATTAGTGATGAGTCAGTTTTTTATATAAGAAAAAAACTACATTTGGGCCCCCGGACCCCATTAAGTGTTATTTTAAATATTTTTTTCGCTTGTTACCATCGCGGAAGTGTGCTTATCAACTACCTAGTGTTTCATGCTTCCACCTACACGGGAAATATAAGAATTAGTGATTTTTAGTTTTTATAAAGCTCATATAAGGAAAAAACTTAATTTGGGCCCCCGGCCCCCAGGAAGTGATAATTTAAATATTTTTTCTCCCGTTACCATCGCGGGGTTGCACTCAACAACTTCCCAAAGTTTCATGCTTCTGCCTACTCGGGAAATAGGAGAATTGGTGATTTTCAAATTTTATATAGGCCATATAAGGAGAAAAAAAAGTTTTTGGGCCCCGGCCCCCATGAGTGTTATTTTTAAAATTCTTTTACTCCAATTTTCGTTGCGAGGGGCTACTCGACAACTTCCCAAAGTTTCATGCTTCTACCTACACGGGAAGTTGGAGAATTAGTGATGAATTAAAAAAAAACGTTTTTAGGCCACCGGCCCCCATGAGTGTTATTTTTAAAATTCTTTTACTCCAATTTTCGTCGCGAGAGGCTACTCGACAACTTCCCAAAGTTTCATGCTTCTACCTACACGGGAAGTTGGAGAATTAGTGATGAATCAGTCAGTCAGTCAGTCAGTCAGTCAGTCAGTCAGTGAGGGCTTTCCCTTTTATTAGTATAGATTACCGTGGTTTCAAGGCTCATGTTTGTTGAGTACTAAATAGAGCACTCATAGTTGTGTTATGGAAGACGATAATGCTATTTATTAGATTACGCATTAAACCTTTATTTGTTTAGAGAAAGACCGTTGCGATGTGACATATTAACTTTTGAAAAATAAAGTAAAGGACAATAGTTCAACATATGATTAATGAGACCAAAATAATTAGTGATGAGTAAAACAATATAAAGTTCATCACTGGTCACACCGGTGTTCCGAAGCAAGACATGGTCCGAAGCTCAAGCGTGGATTAAGGTCACCCATCTCAGAGAGGTAGGTCACTTGCTGGCATCTGTAGACACTAGTTAAAGTACATTCCACCTTCAATAAAATTCATATCGTATTTATTTTAAATTAATGTCAACTTCTAAACAACTTTCAGGTAATTACAGAAAAACTCCATTTTATGAAGTTGTTTAGAGCACGACAGAATTGATTTCTAGAATTTTTTATTTTTATTTTTATCATATTTTATTTTTATCATATTTTATTTTTATTTTCACACTGTATTTTTTAAAATTATATCTTTACTGAGATCGTTGCAAAGAGCGACGTTTGAGCTAGTATACATAATACATGTACAATTTAAAGCATTTTAAACAAAAGAACAAGGAAATGTGCAATATTTAGGAAAACTTGCTTCCAATTTATATTTCACCTAAGTGTTGCACCACATAGCACCGTTACCAAGTATTTCATTGGCCAATAGATTTGAGAAAGCTTGCTGCTGTGATGAATAATACAATTTTAATTTATAAAACAATTTTAAAAAGAATATAAAATCATTTGAAATATAGTGTTACTAATTTGTATTATATAAATGTTGCAGTGTCTATAAATAAAATTAGAAATCCTTTTGGCATTTGTAAAAAATGAGTTTGAAAAATACAATTTGTTTAAATGAATGAAAACTAGAAAACTAAATTATTATCTGTAATTCATAATCTTGTCCATTTTTATCCAGGGAAATCGCAATTACAAACTTCAAATGTCTGGCTTTGATTATAACAATATTTTATCTTATACAAGTGACACGTCACGTGATTTCGATATCTACTACAAGGGATACAAAGGCTATAAATAGATATTTTTCTTAAGCTTTTAAAACATTTTTATTTATACGATCGCTATTAAATTTTTATAATTTTGATGTATATTTTATTAACGCTATTTCCCATGGGAATTGAGTTTATAGATTCGAATTGTATGGCCAGTCTTTTCGAGCTTTGAACAGCAACTCCTGCTGAACCATATCAGATAGATGGTTCGGGTCTTTTGGAAATATGTTAAGGAGGTTCTAAGGATGTGCAAGAGAGAGCCAATTTTTTTTAAAAAAGTTAACTTAATTACCTGGAAAATCAACACCCCCCCCCCAAAAAAAAAGATCCGTATTTTGTAAATATCTCGCCAACCATAACATCTATAGTCTATCGGGTTGAAACAAACGCCAAACGATAGCTAATAATATTTAGAACAATGTTGGAGAAATGGTTTTTGAAAAATCTCTTTTGGCTCGATTCCCGTTATTTTTGCTGCATATTGTAGATAATAATAATAATAATAATAATAATAATTGATAATTTATATAGCGCTGTATCCCAGTAAGGAACCGGGCTCACAGCGCTTTACATGGAGATCATAAAATACATATAATAATTATTAAATAACTATTCATACCATAATAACAACATAAAGGACAGTACATTACACATAAGCTACGCTAATCATTAAAACAAATGTTGTTTCATTAATTTTGTAAATACGTTTTGAAAAGATGCGTCTTAAGTGCAGTCTTGAAGGACTTGGACTAGATAGCATTTTGTTTAGTTTAGTTTCACAATCATTGATTTGAAGTGACTTTTAATGTAATCTAGATGATAGTTAATGGGGTTTTCCCGCTTTGTGAATGCTAATGTTAGACTGTTGCGCGATGCGCATTATATTGATACATTCTTGGTATGATTCTAGATTAATTTCCCTTGGATAAAAAAAATCGGAAATTCTTTGTTGAAAATTTCGTTTAAATACTCATTGGAGTTTTTGGTAGTTGTTTTAATTGTTCTATTTTATCTGTGTCTCTAATTAATTATGTTTGGGGATGGTATGACATGCATGCGTGTCCAGATTTTTGTGACATGTTGTTAGGCCCCAATTATGTCACTTGATGTCAAATCATCTTGTTATGCCCCAATTATGTCACTTGATGTCAAATCATGTTGTTAGGCCCCAATTATGTCACTTCATGTCAATTCTTTCAAAAGTTTATTTTTCCTGTCATCGCTTGTTTACTTGGGAGAATATTCTCTCAACGCAAGAAAAAGAGTTTGTTATAGCTGTTAACTTTGTCCTTATGAGTGAAACAAATAAAATATTTTGACATCTAGATTTGTATGTATCGTACTTTGTACCAGAACTCTGTAATGTTTGTTTCAGATATATGTGACAATGCACACCGCCGTAGTAGTGTCAATATTTAAAACCACTCTGATATCGCCATATATATATATATATATATATATATCTTAATGTAACCTGATGGAGTTGTTACATATATTGTCTTGTCACTTACTGCTTAATATTTTGTTTTATTATCCAGTTTAGTTAAAATATTAATTAATAATTTTTATTTATTTTGGAGGTTTCATAACTAATATTTACTAGGGCTAGTAACGATTAATTTAAATTTAATCGTTGTCACGATTAATTTAAATTTAATTGTTGTCTTTTGAAAAATTAACGATTAATTTTATGAATTAATCGTTAATTTCGATTAAAGCCAAAACATAACGACGTCATTATGACGTCATTAAACTGAACATCTCAAGGGAAGTAACAAAAACAGGTAATAAACTTTTTTTGGAAAATAATATTTTGAACTAAATTTTATTTTATTAAATCCACGTGTACATAAATTAATTAAATTATAATAATACACGGGAGAAGATCGTATGTTAAAAAATATACAAATTATTAATAATTAATTATTTTTTAATTAATGGTAAAAACAATTATATCAATATTTAATAAAATTTTAATACAATTTTTATCGATTAAAATTATCTTCATAGATATTTAATCGACTAAATTTTTAAAGATTAATCAAGAAATTAATCATTAATTTCCACAGCCATAATATTTACTATAAACATAGATTACTGCTAATTTTTTTTTATTAAAAAATTCTATATAGTGGCTAAAACTAAATCTATGTTGAAAAACCTAGAGCCAGCAGCATTGGTTTAATTTTTAAAAGTTAGATTTAAATATAATGTTTCAAATAAACTTTCAAAAAGTCTACATTCTTTCATTCTTTTAAAATCTTTTGGGGAAAAATGAAAAACAAAATAAAACTATCATATATTTTTATGTCATATATTTAATAACGATAAATTTTAAATTGGTACATTTGTTTGTAAGCCGTAAAATGAACTCAAAGTGCCGCATGCAGCTCGCGAGCATACTTTTTACTACCGTCACAAAAAATTTCATAAACATAGGAACGAAATAAAATGTTAACTATTTTATTGATGAGATACAGAGAATGAGAAATGTGGCAACATTTACAAGATTTGAATATTATTGATGTGATATAGAGAATAAGAAATGTGGCAACATTTACAAAATATTTGAATATTATTGATGTGATATAGAGAATGAGAAATGTGGCAACATTTACACAAGATTTGAATATTATTGATGTGATATAGAGAATGAGAAATGTGGCAACATTTACACAATATTTGAATATTATTGATGTGATATAGAGAATGAGAAATGTGGCAACATTTACACAATATTTGAATATTATCGATGAGATATAGAGAATGAGAAATGACTACAGAACCCTTTTTGTACAGACGTCTGTGTGTTGTTACTGATGTATATGGAAACATTGTTTTCATTTCATTTTGATTAGAGGACAGTCGAATATCCGGAATGCCGGATATTTTGACCGGTTAACGGGATTTTCACCCTTATCCGGATTCGGCAAATACCTATGGCAGATCCGGATAGTATCCGGATATCAATGTAGTAAAGAATTTTTTTAATCAAATTAAATTAATATTAATAAGTTTATAAACAATTATATAAAAAGTAAAAAACAATAACCAGAAATCAGTACATTTAACAAGAACGGATAGTGAGAGAGCATTCAGCACAGCGGTGAAGATAAATGATGATAAGCGTTCTCGCTTTTCGCCGAACAAACTTGGGATGTTATTGTTCAAGAAAAAGAATTTGGCTATATGACAAACACTTAATTTTTCAAAAGTTGAAAGTTGAGGAAAAAAACTGCAAACTTAAACGTAACAAGTACTGCTGTACCATGTTACAACTTACTAGTAACTACTAACTAGTAACTATTTTATTTACTCATGTCAATAAATTATTTTCATTGTTATAGCTGAGATATTAATTTTATGTTAAAAATAATAATTATAAGTTAAAAATAATAATTTTATGTTAAAAAATACTAATTTTAAGTTTAGTTTGTAATTATTAGTTTATACTATAAACTATAAAATTTAAATATAAACAGGAGCCTTGGAAGCTGGGACAGGCTGAGAGTTGGCTTTCGTTTTTTAATTTCTTTGTCATTGAGTAGTACTTTGACAGGTGTCAATCATTCACTACTTTCAATTCAGAATTTACATTTAAACATCTTAATTATATGTTATAAGTTATATCATTGTAATAATTTTATATTCTTTGTTGCTATTTCCGTTAAACTTTAAGTGTCAGTTACAATTGTGATTTGATTTGCGAACTTAAAAATAAAATTGTTGCTTGTTTCTATAACACATGTTACATCTTATACAGTCTTATAATTTTAAAATTCTAGTCTATTGTGAATATTATAATCTTACAAAATAAGTTAAGTAAAAAATTAAGTTATACATTAAATTATTAATATATAACAAAATATAAAAAATTAACAAGCGTCGATCATAAAATCATTCAAATCCATGCAAAATATAATAAAAAAATCAATTTCAATACGAGAATAATATATTAAGTTAAATAGTTACACGTATATATATTACTTTACTACATAAGATAACAAACTAAGTTAACTAACAGCATATTAAACTTAAATCGTCGGAATAAAAGAAAAGTTTAATTATGGTTCTAGGTCACGACATCTTGTACATCACACTACACACACAGTACAACACTGTTCGCTTGGTACACACTACACAGTTCGTTGAACTTCGTTCAAGTTCGTTCATTCAAGTCAGTGTGAAATGTTCATCGCTCACGTTGACAATGTCACAAAGTGGAAAGAAGATACTCTCCATTTGTAGGATAATAAATATTTTAATAAATAGTATAAATACTAGATATAAAGTTGTAAAGTACAACCGATTCGCTCTTAAACTTAAATGTGGAGATATCTGGATCCGGAATCCGGATTCGGCAAATATTAGGGCCAAACTATCCGTATTTGGCAAATAGTAAAAAAAACAAACATATCCGGCTGATTACTAATTTTGATGGACTTAACTCTAGAACACTTTTTGTACATACGTCTGTTTGTTGTTACAGATGTATATGGAAACATTGTTTAAATTTCATTTTGATTTCTTAAATTTCTGTGTTATAAACAACATTTTTTTTAAAAAGGGGTTTAACCATCAGCCTTAATACTAAACCACAAACAGCGGCACACACTTTTAGATTTATTCACATGTTCGTTCGTTCGTCGATACGACGAGGACCACTCTAGTCATCCGAGGGTTGTCTGTGCGTGCGCAGATGGCTGATTAGGTCGATCTTTGCACGGAAGGTTCGGGAACAGAAGGGACAAGGGACGAGTGGGACATCTCCTGGAGGGTTGTCAGCATGGGCCTTTCGGGCTTGCCTCTTCTTTTCTGCGGTGGTGATCCGGTTTGCCTCGCATGACCTGGCACCTTCGTGGATGGAAGAACGCCAGGTGGATCGGTTTATTGCAGCTCGTTCCCACGTGTCTGGGTTGATGGCAAACGCTTTCATTGAGGCTTTCAGTGTGTCTTTGAAGCGTTTCTTTTGCCCACCGTGGGACCGCTGACTATACTGGAGCTCACCATAGAAGATTCTCTTTGGCAGTCTCTCGACTGGCATTCGGACAACGGGCCCTGCCCAGCGAAGCTGGGTCTGCATAAGGAGCTTGAAGATGCTGGGGAGACCTGCCTTGGTCAGTACCACTGTGTCTGGAATTTTGTTCTGGCACTTTATGCCGAGAATCTTCCTGAGGCTTGTTATATGAAAGTGGCATTTACTCACATAATGTAATACTAAACCACAAACAGCGGCACACACTTTTAGATTTATCCACATATTGTAAAATTACTAACCACTAGTATTAAGACGTATGTTTTTCTATAACCGCACTAACACATCACATTTATAAGTTCATCCATATGATGACACATTCGCCGATGATATAAGAAGATTGATTTGTTTAAATATCCCACACTGAAGCAATCACAGTACATGTTTGTCAACACTGATGTACCGAAAAAACTGGTTCAACCAGAAATTGATATATCGTCTACATGTTCCCACACACCACAATAAAGCAAGCCCCAAATCCACATATGACACGCCACCCACATATTGTCATATAAACAAACATGGCCGTTTATATAAATGAATATATAAAAAACATTTAAAAACATCAGATAATTATAATATATAAAAGCCAAATAAGTTGTTTCTATGTTTAATTTGTTTCAATGAAACACACTTGTTCTAAAATGGTATTAAAATATAAATGTTTGAAATACTAACCTATTTCATACTTTGATATAATTGAATACAACTTAAAATACAACAAATGTCCAAATGTAAAAGAAATGAAATTATTAAAATAGAATAAGATATTCTAATATTATTACAAGATGTTACATGCGTGTTGGTGGTGTGGGTGCTGATATGGAAGGTGAGAGTGTACATGAGGCGTGTTGTTGGCGGTGTGGGTGCCGATATGGAAGGTGAGAGTGTACATTGTTGGTGGTGTGGGTGCCGATATGGAAGGTGAGAGTGTACATTGTTGGTGGTGTGGGTGCCGATATGGAAGATGAGAGTGTAAATGAGGCGTGTTGTTGGTGGTGTGTGTGCCGATATGGAAAGTGAGAGTGTACATGAGGCGTGTTGTTGGCGGTGTGGGTGCCGATATGGAAGGTGAGAGTGTACATTGTTGGTGGTGTGGGTGCCGATATGGAAGGTGAGAGTGTACATTGTTGGTGGTGTGGGTGCCGATATGGAAGATGAGAGTGTAAATGAGGCGTATTGTTGGTGGTGTGGGTGCCGATATGGAAGGTGAGAGTGTACATGAGGCGTGTTGTTGGTGGTGTGGGTGCCGATATGGAAAGTGAGAGTGTACATTGTTGGTGGTGTGGGTGGCGATATGGAAGGTGAGAGTGTACATTGTTGGTGGTGTGGGTGCCGATATGGAAGATGAGAGTGTACATGAGGCGTGTTGTTGGTGGTGTGGGTGCCGATATGGAAGGTGAGAGTGTACATGAGGCGTGTTGTTGGTGGTGTGGGTGCCGATATGGAAGATGAGAGTGTACATGAGGCGTGTTATTTGTGGTGATAATTGGATGTAGTATAGGTCTAATACAACTTTCAAAACATGATTAAGTTTATATAGTCACAGTTTCAATAAGAGCATACTGTGATTAAAAATAACAAAACATAGATTGTTATTAATACATTAGATGGAATTGTTCGAGTTAGGAATGCTAAAAATTAGGGTGGAGGAGCACATGGGTCGTTTAAAAAGTATGCTATCAATTGAAACAACAATAGTTGATACATGGTATCTATATAGGCGAAAATTCACACCAAAAAAAAGGAGAAAAAAAACATTTAAATTAATAAGTGTATGTAAATATGTTTTATGTACAAGAATTGGCTGGGTTGGACGTGGCAGTAAAATATTAGAAGTCGGAGCACATAAGTGGGGGGAGGGGTGTCGATAGATTGTATTGTCTTCTTTCGTTTATATCAAGTAAGAGTTGTACAAGGGGAATTTTTAAACCAAGATTTATTTGATATTAACAAAATGATACGTGCATGAAGTGGATTCAATAATGGTAAGTGTCCGTCACTACAGGTAAGGGTTCTACATTGTTTTTTGAGGCTGCCAAAGCAGGTGGTGTGTGAGTATAAAAGGTGTATTAAATGTGTTCTTTATTACAATAATGTCCATTTGATACAATTTTCTATCAATTTAACAATTGTAACAATGCACAATTTTTATAGTATTTTTTCATAACTACATGAGATGGGAATATTTGAGGTAGGGTGCCGACACTGGTAGTGAGGCTGCAAATGAGGCGTGGGGTTAATGCGTACATTGGGTGTGGTAGAGTTTGTTGTCTATTTCAACATTCAACAGTTAATAAACGTTTATATAAAATATATAAAATATGATTACATTTTTTTGCATTATTGATATTTGCTGAAGCTAAAACCATCGTCACTAAAATTACTTCTCTTAGAGTTGACCCCACTGTGGACATGGTCATACAACCAGCCAACATCATACCCCAGTGGGTGGACATGGTCATACAACCAGCCAACATCATACCCCAGTGAGTGGACATGGTCATACAACCAGCCAACAACATACCCCAGTGGTTGGACATGGTCATACAACCAGCCAACATCATACCCCAGTGGGTGGACATGGTCATACAACCAGCCAACATCATACCCCAGTGGGTGGACACAAGCCCCACTATGACCTGGACATGAACATGTTGTTTACTTGGTCCTAATTTCATTCATCTCGTACCTGTTTATTCAGTGTCCTACAGAGATCTGTTTAATACATCCATGTGGATGTGATACTATCAATGTCAACTTACCTCTGGATCTCTAGTATTTGTTTTCTACTTTCTCACATAGAACATTCCAGTGTCTCATAATCTTGTCCAGTTTTTCTTATTACTCTCCGTTACAGGTCATACATTTCAACTCACACATATCTTCATCAATGTTTGCCGTTATCGTCACCCAGTAGACCAGAGTGACAAGTGCATGGACTATACAAAGAACAGCCTACACGTGGTATGTCTCGCCTCAAGGTCTTCAAACACCACGTGTGTGGCCGTGTACATCCTTATCTCCCCCCCCCCACACGTTGCTGGGTGTGTCCGAGTGTTGATACTTGTGACATGGACAAGTTCCCTCGTTGTATGCTTCACAATTATATGAAAGTGATGCATAACAAATGTCATATTTGCAAAGTATCTCTCATGTATGTCTACTTTTATGATTAACTGTTTTAAATATATGAAAGTGTTGCACAACAAATGTGACCATGTTAAATGTTTCTCTCTAGTATTTGTTTTTGTAATTTCATTTAACTTGCACAAATGGAAAATGCTGCAGAACAAAAGACACATTTGCAAGGTTATTTGAAAGCATGTTTTCCTTTTTAATTTGTTAATTTAGTACCAGTAGAAGATGCAAGTGAATAAATGTCCCATTTTGTAATTTTTTTTGTCCATTCTCCAGTATGTGTTCTTTTGTGTTGATTGAAGATATAACTTGAAAATAAGAGTAGGACAAACTTCACATTTGTAACATTTCCTGCCATTATGTGTTCTTTTGTGTGTGTTAAAATTGAAATTCTTAATATCCCGTAAAACAAATATCACATTTTTTAAAGTTTTTATTCAGCATGTGATCTTTTGTGTCATGTTAATTTTGAACTATGGAAAAAAAGCATCATAGCAACTGTCACTTTTGTAAGGATTCTGTCTCATATATGATCTTATGAGTTGAGTTAATTAGGAAATATTTTTAAAAAGCAGCACAACTCATCAAATGTCACAAAAGTAAGAACAGGGGAAGCTTGGATTACTTATTTGGACCGCTCTCATCTCTTTGTCTGTCTGTAGCTCTCTTTCTGTCTGTATAACAACTAATTTTCCCCATATACAGGGTACCAAAAACCAATGCAGTACTGTGCCGTAAAGGTAGCTTTTATTTATTATCCATCTCTGGAAGTGGGTAGTCCAAACAGGAGAAGAAAATAATGGGGTCATTTTTGGACATTTGAAAGAAAAATTAAAAACCAATTTCTAGTAGTGCTACATAAATAAAAGATAAATATGAAGAAAGTTTACATATTTATCGGACTAAATGTGATAATTTTGTCCAAATTACATTTGTTTGCATATTTTTTAAAAATTATTTTTTTTGTTGTATTTGAAAAGTGTCATTTTTGCCAAATTTTAGGACGTTTTCACGTGTGACCATTTCCCCCCATGGCCCCTGGCTTTTCAAATGTTAGTCGCTCCGCACCAATTTAAGTTACGGCAATTAAATATACCACCAATAGAAGAGAGCAAATGATGAACTTTCATTGATAGACACACAGTAGACACGATAATATCTGCTATGTATTGTTTTAATACATAAATATAAAATTAAAAACAGGTCATATTGTTCATTTTAATATATCACATATGTTAATTGTAATGATGAAAGCATTAGCCAAAACATATACTGACGTAGTAGTTTAATAATAAAGCTCAAATTTATTGTTTTCATTACACAGTTTGTTTGTGTATTGTGTATTTTGTTAATTTTAAAAGTTTTTTTGAGTCCAATCGAGAAAAACTAAAAGACCACACCACCCACATATTGTCATATCAACAAACATGCCCATTTATGTAGATGCATTTTTAAATAAACATAAACACACAACAATAATAATATAAAACAGTTTAAAAAATCATTTTTACATGTTTATTTTTTCTTTAAAAAAATTTGACACACTAAATGGTAATGAATAAAATAAATGTTTAAAATACTAACGTATTTGATACTTTTATAGAATTAAATATTAAAGTTTAACTTAATATACAACAATGTCCAATTGTAAAAGAAAGGAAAGTATTAAAATATAACAAGAAAGTCTAATACTATTACAAGATGTTACATGTTTGTTGGTTGTGTGGGTGCCGATATGGAAGGTGAGAGTGTACATGAAGCGTGTTGTTGGTGGTGTGGGTGCTGATATGAAAGGTGAGAGTGTACATGAGGCGTGTTGATTATTTGATGTATTAGAGTCTAATACAACTTTCAAAACATGATTAAGTTTATATAGAGAACAAAAGATATAGTGTTATTAATACATTAGATGGTATTATTGGAGATAGGGGTGCCAAAAATTAAGATGGGGAGCACATGGGGCGTTAAAGTGGCTGTTATCAATGACAAGAAACAATAGTTTATACAAGTTATATAAATAGTCGATGATTTATTTTTAAAAAAATAGATGAATAATTGTATGTGACTATGTTTTATTTTTAAAAAAATGTCATAGTTGGAGGCGGTGTGAAATACTGGGGGCGCACATGGGGCGTGATAGACTGGGGGCGCACATGGGGCGTGATAGACTGGTACTGGGGAGTACATGGGGCGTGATAGACTGGGGCGCACATGGGGCGTGATAGACTGGTACTGGGGGATGTACATGGGGCGTGATAGACTGGGGCGCACATGGGGCGTGAAAGACTGGTACTGGGGGTGTACATGGGGCGTGATAGACTGGGGCGCACATGGGGCGAGAAAGACTGGTACTGGGGGGTACATGGGGCGTGATAGACTGGGGCGCACATGGGGCGTGATAGACTGGGGTGCCCATGGGGCGTGATAGACTGGGGCGCACATGGGGCGTGATAGACTGGGGGCGCACATGGGGCGTGATAGACTGTTGTGTATTTTATAGACATTAAAATTTGGTACAAGTTATTTAAAAAATGGATTTTTAAACAAAATGTTTATTTCATATTAACAAGTTATAAGTACATGAAATGGGTAAATTAAGGGTAAGGGATCCGACACTGATGGTAGGGGTGCGACTTTGTTGTTGAAGGTGCTGACAAAGATAGTGAGTTGGATGCATTAAATGTGGTAATGGTCAAGCTTTATTAAAATAGTGTCCATTTGATACCAGTTTGTATCAAGTCAAAATGTAAACAATAAAAACATTTTCTAGTAATAATTCATAAGTACATGGGAATGTAGGAGGTAGGGTGCCGACACTGTGGGTTAGGGCGCACATTGGGCGTGGTCTTGTGGTGTACATGGGATACAAAATACACAAACAAATTGTGCAATTAAAACAATAAATTTGAGCTTTATTTTAAACTAAAACGACAATAAACGTTTCGGCTAATGCCTTCATCAGTACAACATAAAATACATTCTTACAATACTTACATAAGTAATAATAATATTCTTAAAACATATTTTATTTTAAAATATTTATGTTAAATAAAAAGAAAGGAAAAACAAAAACAAACATGGACATATGATTTTTTTTGCTATATCCTGTGTCCATGTTTGTTTTTGTTTTTCCTTTCTTTTTATTTAACATAAATATTTTAAAATAAAATATGTTTTAAGAATATTATTATTACTTATGTAAGTATTGTAAGAATGTATTTTATGTTGTACTGATGAAGGCATTAGCCGAAACGTTTATTGTCGTTTTAGTTTAAAATAAAGCTCAAATTTATTGTTTTAATTGCACAATTTGTTTGTGTATTTTGTATTTTATTTAAAAGCTTTATCGCAGTCCCATTGTGTATGGTGTACATGGGGCGTGGTAGAGGTTGCTGTCTATTACAACAATCAACAGTTGATAGAATTTGTATAAAGTATATAAAATATAACATTGTTTACATTATAGATATTAGCTATAGTACCGACCAGTGCCACTAAAATTTCTTCCCTCAGAGTTGACCCCACTGTGGACATGGTGGTCATACCACCAGCCAACATCATACCCCAGTGGGTGGACATGAGCCCCACTACTGCCTGGACATGTACATGTTGTGTACGTGTACTTGGTCATATAATCACTCACCTTGTACTTGCTCTATATCATTCACCTTGTACATGTCTATCCAGTGTCCTACAGAGATCTGTTTAGGACATCCATGTGGATGTGATACTATCAATGTCAGCTTGTCTCCACATCTCCAGTATTTCTTGTCAACTTTCTTCCATAGATCGTGCCAGTGGTCCACCATCTTTGTTCAATTTGTTCAGTAAATCTACGTCACATGTCACACATTTCAACAAACACCAGTCTTCCTCAATGTTTGCATCAACCACCGTCCAGCCATCAAGAGTGACCAGTGGACTATCTTGTCTATCAAAGAACAATCTACACGTGGTGTGTCTCGCCTCAAGGTCATCAAACACCACGTGTGTGGCCGTGTGCATCCTTACCTCCCTCCACACTTTGCTGGGTGTGTCCGAGTGTTGACACTTGTGACATGGACAAGTTCCCTCGTTGTATTCAATGTTTACATACGTCACCGTCCCAGTCCCTAGTCTCATGACGTCACTTCCTCTCATGTTATAAAATGCATATGGTTGTTTGGTGTTTGGCCAAAACTCTGGTCTCTCTGTACTGGTCATTTTAACAGCTACCCTGACAGTGAGGTCAGATACAACTTTGATGTACTCAACTAGGTGGTTGTCATGGTAACCTTCAGGCAGGTGATTGATGTTAAAATCGTTGACAGGTATAAACTGTTTGTGACCTGGATTCTTCTTACAGCCAACAAGATGTTTGTGTAGATCTGCTTCTCCTCCTTCTGACACCTGGGTTTCATGTGTACCTGACAAGGTCATCAAAGAAAGTACATTTTAGTCCATGTCTTACACCTGTCTCTCTTCTATTATCTCTATTGAAATAGATTTCATTTAGTCTATTTCATTTCAATAGATTCAAAGATTAATTTCTAATTTGTATTATGAGAAATTTTTGTTTAAATCATAGAAAGTGTCAAAAATGTAAAATGTTAAAAATTATATCAATATCCAATAACCGTGGATATAGAATGTTGGATACAACAATGATAGCAGTTGAAATTAAAGTGTTGTATTGTTATATATCAACAAATATATAAAAGGAGTTTACCACAGAAAATATCTGAAAGATCCTTCTTGTTGCATTTGACATTTGGCTCAGCAACCTGACTGTCATTTGTGTCATCTTGCAGGCTCTCTCTCCTCTGTGTCATCTTCTTGACTGTCATCTGGTTTATTTTTTTCTTGGCTTTGTTCTTTAAGATGATCTAATTATGATATAAATCAAATATGCTATATTTACAATAAGACAATATTATAATAATTGATGTCTTTCTCACACGTCTCTCTCTCACTTTCTCTTTCTCTCTCTCTCTCTCTCTCTCTCTCTCTATCTCTCTCTGTCTCTCTCTCTCTCTCTATTTTAATTCAACTGCGATAATTGAAAATGTTCAAGAAAGTTTTCATTATATGTTGTACATCAAGCAAATTTATATCAACATAATATTACCTGAGAAAAAACTTGATTGATCTTTCTTGTCACACCTGCCATCTTTGACATCTGGTTGTCCATCATGTATGTCACATTCACTGTGGATGTGCTCTTGGCAATATTCTGAATAAGGTTGTTAGGGGACATCCATTTATTATGTACGCAAGTAGGGGGAGGGGGGTCTTCAATTAACGGCATTTTGCGTATGGATGCGTACGGGGGGAGGGGGGTCTCGACCTAATGTGTACGTACGCACAAAAACTTTAATTTGCATAATACTAAGCCTAGTAACGTAGACCGCTCAGACTGCAAAAGGCATGCGAGACCGACCGAGTCAAGACTGATATGGGGCCCGTCAGTAAATGATGTCACGCATCTAGGGGGACGGGAGGGGGGTCTACCATTTGTGATGAAGTGTGAAGAGGTGAAAGGGGGGGGTGTTTAAGAAATGTGACGTACGATCAAAACGCGCAACTTTAAATAAAAGTTCAACTCAAATATGTGAATGTTTACATTTTATTTAATGACGTTGTACAAGGGCTTCACTTGTGTTATGATATTAGAGTGCAACCTAACACTAAATACATACTAAAATGAAAAACAGTGTTTTGGAACATGTACTTTTTCAAATAGAAAATACAGCTTTAATGGGGGGGGGGCAAAGCTTTTTGAGGTCAAATTTGAAAGGGGGGGGGGTAATTTTTGTGACGACGCATGACAAAAGGGGGGAGGGTGAAAAATTGGCCAATATCGCGTGACGTCATTTATGGACGGCACCTAAAATATATCTGTCTGATTTTATTTCCATTTATTGAAATTAGTATAAGTTTCTATTCGCCCACCGGTGCCTTAGCCGTTATATAAACATAGTAAATTCACTTTAAAAAAAAATTAAAACTAAACCAATCTAGCTCAAATCGGGCTGTGTATACAGTTTCACACCTAGCAATAGTTCCGCCCTCGACGCGGCCGCCATCTTGATCCATAAAACTATAATTAGCCCCTTAAGGTATACAAGTTACAAATGCAGTAGTAGGCAGTAGGCTAAACGGCATGGCAAGAAATGAAACACTTTTCCTTTTTACTAGTCTTATATTAGCTTGCTTTGTAAGTTTAATCGGAACCGTCCGTCCAACCGTCCAACTATTTGTTTATGATTTTTTCACGTGCCAGTTCACGCGTTGACGCCGACCGTCACTGTTCACATCCCCTGCCGTCCCTGCGCCAAGGGGAGATAAAAACCAGGGGAGATAATTCTGTTTCAGTCTGTAAATGTCGCGTTTAAACATAAGCACTACTTTTAGTTATGTCTCATATATAAGGGATTTATAGTCAAAAGGTAAGCTGGCATTGCACTTACTGTAAAATGCGTAGACTAAAAAGTAGAAAATTAGTGCATTTTTAATATAAGACTAGTTTTTAAAAAGTGTTTTTAAGGTTAATTATTACACGCTTTTATTTAAGTCACAATGTTTGTATGTTGTATCCATCCTTTCTTCAAATCTTGTAACGTAAAATTAAACCACTTCTGATGGTCCTAGAGATCTCAAAATTTTACCACAGATAGATCTTGGATGACAATGCATTGTATCAAAATTTCAGATCGATCGAATGTACCGTAATTAAATTAATTAATCAATTTTTAGTTTATCTCTATTTATCACTATTTAGAATGTATAGACGTCTGCTAGAGTTGACCTACACGGCTCACTGGTTTCTCTCCAGCCCTCAATTACCAAATTCACGTGTTTACGTCAAGGCCAGGGGAGATCAGCGCGTTTCAGTCTGTAAATAAAAGCGTGTCCTTTTTTTAAAAAATATTTTTACATTTTACTTATTACACGCTTTTTACACGCTTTTATTTAAGTCACAATGTTTGTATGTTGTATCCATCCTTCCTTCAAATCTTGAAACGTAAAATTAAACCACTTCTGATGGACCTAGAGATCTCAAAATTTTACCACAGATAGATCTTGGATGACAATGCATTGTATCAAAATTTCAGATCGATCGAATGTACCGTAATGAAATTAATCAATTTTTAGTTTATCTCTGTTTATCACTATTTCGAATGTATAGTCGTCTGCTAGAGTTGACCTCCACGGCTCACTGGTTTCACTCTAGCCCTCGTAAATTCCCGTGTTTACATCAAGGGCAGGGGAAATCAGCGCGTTTCAGTCTGTAAATGTTTGTTAATAAAAGCGTGTCCTTTTTAAAAAAATATTATTTTTTTTTACATTACTTTGTTATAGTTTTGCTTGTAAATAAAATCGTTATAAATGAATGAGAATTAACAGTTTAGTTTGTTAAACTACTCTTCAAAATGTTTCTGGTTGAATCAGATTATACGTTCCCAAAAGAGTTATACAGCTAGTGATTATGCGTTCTCTTCCTTTGTTATTTAGGTTTAGTTTTATAATTGTTATTTGTTTATTTAGGTTTGGGGTTAGGTTTAGTAATAATTGTGAATTTAGGGTTAGGGCTACGTTTAGTTTTAGAATTTTAATAGCTGAATTTTCCAATTTGTTTTGTAACACGGCATAGCAACAAAGATGGCGGCCATGTATCGTGGGTACGTCAACTCTGAATTTACCATGACGACCATGATTCTCTCTACCCAAATCAAGCAACCCTATCGACGCCTCTGCTCCTACCCAAATCAAGAATTTAAAAAAAAATTACGATGTAATAGAAACACAAATACATTTTTAACTAAATGAACAATATCCTACCTTCTGTAACCAGTCTAGTCTCTACAAAATTCTAAAGTTTAAGTCACCAACACAATTGCGGTTGCTCTAACAGTATCAGTAACATATAATAACGGGATTTTAGTTTCTTTGACCCGTTAGGTAAAAATAACACTACCAGCTCAGGGACATTTTAATTTAAAAATAAATACGGAAATACCCTGACGCTAACCAAATATCAATAAATTTAAATTTTACGCAAGAGGTCCAATGTATTAAAAAAACAAGAACCAAGTGATCTAATGTCAAGCAATCAAGTATTTTAAATGGACACTAATGCGCATGCGTAATTCGTGAATAACGCTACAAAATATTCCACAGCTGTGTCAATAATCACTCCGTTTTTTCCACCATAGATGTCAGTGTCATGTAATATTCATATACCGAAAACATTATTATGTCTTCTACACGTCATATTTTTGTGACTATAAATCCTTTATGTACGAGTCATAACTAAAAGAATGTTCATTATAATACGCAGCGCACGACAATCCAAAAATCCAAAATGTTAGTTATGTCTCGTAAACATGTTTAATATAATGTGCACCGATCGGGAATATATTTTTTAAAATTATAGCCCATATAATAAGCACTATTTAAAAAAATAACATGATACATAGAGATAAATAAAATAATCTAAAAATTCAATAATTTAATGACAGTATATGCTATCGATCTGAAATTTTGATACATCGATTTTATCATCGGTACAAAACTGCCTGCAAAAGTTCAGCTCGCTAGCTTACGTGGAAGTGGGTTAAAAATCAATCCCAAGTTTTTTTCGACAAGCAAGCAAACAGACACCACGAATTAATATAAAGGAATTAAAAATGAAGTTTTGACGTGATTTAACTACAACTTTAAATAAAATGAACTCACAGATTTTGTGTTTAAAGTATAATCACAGGCGACGCTAGGAGGTGCGGGTGGTTCTGACAGAGGCGTAGCCAGAACTTTTGCCGCCCCAGGCGGTCTCCAATTTGACGCCCTTTTTAGTGGCCGTACATAAATGACGTCACGCATCAAGGGGGAGGGAAGCCATACATTTGTGACGATGTGTGACGAGGGGGTCTGTTTAAGAAATCTGACGTCACGTCAAAACGCGCAACTTTAAATAAAAGTTCAACTTAAATATTTGAATACTGACACTCTTTTTAATAACGTTTATGTAAAACGCGTGTTACGATATTAGAATGCAGCCAGCACAAAATACATACTTATATGACAAAAATTCGTTTAGGAACATTCTCCTTTTCAAATAGGAATTACGGCTTTTAAGGTGGGAGGGGGTGGTGTCAAAGGTTTGTGACGTCATATTGAAGAAAGGATCTAAGTTTTTGTGACGTCGTGTGACGAAGGGGGAAATGGGTGAAACAATCAGCTAAAATCGCGTGACGTCATTTAAGGATGGCCAATTAGTCGATTAAATCAGGGGTGGGATAACTTTTTGTACGGATGGCCGCATTGAAATCTTTATTGTTATAGACGGGCCTCATTGAAAACTTTATTTGTTATCATATATATTTTGTCTACTTCAATTACAATTGACAACGTCTAAATATAAATTAATGATAATAAACCATTTACTTGTCATTTTATTTCACATTCACACTCTATTACACATGTACATTACATTTTAAAATACGAACTAAAATAGTTTCTAATTTGATAAGATTTTACAATTCATTTTTATTCCAACACAAGTTTATTGTTACTTTTCATAATAAGTATGAAGAAGTAGAAACATAATTTACATAAAAGCTGACCATATAGTACAATTATTATTAAAAAGTATGTAACTGTTCATAATTATGGATAATGTTCTTGAACGTTGGAACCAGTTTACTAGTTGTGATTCGCATGATTGCATTCAAATTGCAGTCAGTCAGCATCGATCTGTTCTTAGACTTGTTTATTTTCATGCTTGCACACAGATGTATGTGGATCCAAATATTGACAAGGTCTACGTTTTTTCAAGTCAAAGCACACGCTCCATCGGTTGTTACACTTGCATATCTTGTTCCACACTAGCCCAGTTCTTTCAACACAGTTCTCAACAGCAATGAATAAATCCTGGTCTGTAGTTTTGTATTTGAGTGGATCAACACAAAGTAATTCTTCGGCAATTTCAAAACAAGCGTTTATTCCCGTATAAATACAAACCATTATGATGTGTCCTGTACATCGGTACTTTCGTCCAACGCCAGGGAGTAGGACAAAAAGTCTTTGCTTGCATCTCGAAGTTATTTCATCAATTTGTCGCTAATTTATTTCAACACGCCTCACTACAGTTCTCCTTGATAAAGAATGCTATAAAATTTGCTTTCTGCTCTGGACACATAATGCTTGCTGCATCTGACAAACATTCCTTGATGGACTCGCTGTCAGAACAAAGACTTGTTCCATTTTACAATCTTATGGGACAGCACCAAACTGGCTTAGGTTGCAGCATCTTGTATTAAAGACTGTTTGGTGAAAACAGTTAGCTGCTTCTTTAAATTATTAACCAACTCCTGGCTATTCCCTTTTCTCTTTTTGTTCGTTAAATTGTGCCCGAAATCCAAATGTTTGGTTATGTCTTTTTAAGTTGTACTCCTTAGAGACGCTCACACACTCACGGCACAGCAAGCAGACTGCTTTGCTGCAAGCGCTCGTGAATCAATATTTAGCGGCTCATTTGTCATTAACAACATGACATTTGTCATCAATGTTTCTTTATTTTTTTGGTAGCACACATGGTTAAATCAACGTTTTTTCACTTTTCAAATTACCATTTTTACAATACCGCCAATGTGTAAATCGTTAAACAAAAGCCACTCCCGGTTGAGCTGAAATGCAGTTTCAAATAAGGATGTTAACAATTAATGACTAGTGATCAATAATCAATTCTGGAGTCATCAAACCGATTTAATATCCCTAGATTCAAATGAAATACTCGGAATAAGTTTTTAAAAACTATAGCGAAAATTCTAAACAAAGATAATTTTTTTATTAGAAAGTAATTATGAGGACACTATACATTTGTATGTGAGAAATAAATAGAAGATATTTCTTTTCTTGGTTAAAATATAAGTTTTCTGCTTTTCCTCTTTGAAAATGTTACCTGTTTCCAGAATTCTGTAACTACCAAAGCCTCTCATGAAATTCTATAGCAACGTAATCTTGTGACGAATACAACTTTCTTCACAACTTTTTTCGATACAACATGGACACATTTTCGCTTTTACCGCCAATAATTTGCTCTCTTGTTCTTTGACTAGAAAGATTTATTAAAATGAAAACATATCAAAATAAAAATTAAGCTAACGCCGAATCATCGTTTACGTATTCCGACAGTTTCTCTTTGAGTAGAAGCCGCAAAGCATTTTTAGCACTACAATATTGGACATCATATAATAAAGTAGATGTTGGCAGAGAATCAATTATGTTACCAGCTTGGACATCATATAATAAAGTACATGTTGGCAGAGAATCAATTATGTTACCGGCGGATATTCGTCACGTTCTTATACTACCCAAGACTCTTGGTTTTTCAGTGTAGTAGCATAAGTATCAGAATAATTTATATCCTACATGGAGTTTGAAGTTTTGGCAGTAGAAACGTTCAAATATTTTGGGATAATTACTTATTTTATCTAAAACCAGTCTCTAGGTAACTTTGCCTTCATTTGTTCATTTTATTAAAATGAGATAATAATAGTAATATATTTAGTTCTTATTTGGTAAAATGTTATTGTTTACGAGTGGTATATGGTTACGAGTGGGCAACCGAATATATTTACCAAATTATATATTTATTTTTTCTTACCGGTACCATTCTTTACTCTTTTGAATTGTTGGGTCTAGAAAGATATAGTCCAGTTTCATTCACTTTATTAGAGAGCAATTGGAAATATCCATCACTTCACTGATTTTTTTCCTAAATATTCCTTTATAAATAATTCAGAAAATTTAAAATTTGAAGAAAAAAATTTGAACTGTCCTGCACATACTATACCATAATATTTCATTTCATTAAATAATATCACAAGTCTTATATTCCTTAGTATTTCCTTGACAAAATGAAATGAGTTTCTGAACATTGTGAATTAGGGAGTTGCATAGATTCGGAGATTCTGCCGGTGTTAGTATGTGAAACATGTGAGAGAAGTCTAGTCTTATCTATACAGACGCTCCTTCTATACAGAAGATTAATGCATCCCCAGACTATGCCGGTCTGTTGGCAAGTGATGCAGCGTTCACAGGCCACGGCTATAAGGGTCCACGCATTACCCAGCCGCCTTTATTTCACTAACTAGTGTTAGGTACCCATTCGGAGCTGGGTGCACTCAGGAACAAATCCTTGCCTTCACATGGATTCGAATCCGTTACTATCGGTACGCCAGCCGAGCGCGCATGCCACTAGACCACCGTGCCCCCCAAGTCTATATTTATTTTCTATATTTCTTTCCCATATGTCTGATGGTTAATTCAGCAAAATGGGACATCATAAGTTGCTCAGGGACACTTCCGAGATTTGTTCACATATATGTGTTCAACTGCACCCTGTGTTACAACTTGCACACCACAAACTGTAAGAAAACATTACGCACCACACGCACTTGCGGATATTTTTATAGTTTCTTTGAGCGCAGATATTGAGAACTTTGGGGGTGGGGGGGTGTTTGATTGTTTGTTTGATAGTTTGGTTGTTTAGGCCTGTTGTCAGGAAAAGGCTTGAGGTGGTCTAAGGCCCCGATCTACAGAGCCATAAATGTAACTATGAAATAAAAAATAATAAGGTAACATTTACAAATAGGCTTGAAAAAAAGCAATTATAAAACTAAACATAGTTAATTACAGTACCTTATTCAATTCTAAAGATAAATCTAAAATGATTATTTACTTATTCTGAAGCAGAATTTATGGCAAATTGTGCAATTCTGATGCTACCTTACAGTGTAACCAAGGTAAACAAATTCAAATGTAATTTATCATGGTCCTTGGAAAAAAATTAATAATAAAATATATACTTCATATAGAGCAAAAACTTAACACCACCTTAAGATAGACATAAGGACATAGACACCTTTCTCATTCCGTATGCAAGAACAAACACATACAAATTCTTGTTCTTCCCGTCCGGAATTTGGGCGTGGAATGGGTTGCCAGAAGAAACCAGGAATACCAACACTTTATCAACATTTAAATCTCTAATTAGAATTCAAGCCAAAACACAAACCACAGATAAGCGTAGGACGCAAAAAATCTTCTGTATAGAAGGAGCGTCTGTAACATATAAGATTAAGAAGAGTTCGTCAAATGTATCTAACAATTACTGATCAATTAACTCACTCAAATATTTATACAAAGTCTGAAACATTAAGACTGAGGCTGACTAGTTTGTCCAAATCCTTTCCAAGTAAAGTACGAGACCAGTCCATTGTAATTGTACTTTTATAAATAATCTTTTCATATTTTAAACAACTTTCAGTAGATTTTTTAGTAACTGTTTTATTTTAAGCCAGGCTATAGCATGTCAATGAATGGTCCAAATAATGTTTAACATATTTTACATAATATTTAAATACTGTTCAGCTCTTATTAAAGTCATGTCTATCTCCATGAACATTTCAAATCAACTCTATGTCTAGTGCAGGTCTATTTCATGTCTATCTCCATGAACATTTCAAACCATGTCTATGTCTATTTCATGTCTATCTCCATGAACATTTCAAAAGATGTCTACGTCTAGTGCAGGTCTATTTCATATCTATTCTCCAAGTCTATTACAAGTACAAAACAATTTCACAATAGTTAAACACCCAACTAAGTACATATTCCATCAAAGTTTTGTCTAAGTTTTTATTAATATTTTGTTATGGTATATTCCACATTCAAAAGGGTTTTAATGTTTTGTATGTGAAAAACTTTCAAAGTTTAAACAATTTTATTAAATTTGCAACAACAAAAAAATCCATTCCGTTAAGTTGTTTAGTACACTTCAGATAATGTTTCAGGGATTTAAAAAAAAATACCATTCTTTGTTTCTTTGAATAACGTCTCTTCTGAGAAGGAAGCAACGCTAAACGGGTCAGCTGGTATACATACATATTTAGAATATTTTAAAGAAAAGAACAAAAAATACACTATCTATGAAAATTAGTGTCATTATATTTAAAAACTAAATAATTTATGTCATGTATTAAATTTGTATATCACGTCCGTGCGGCTAAACATAGCAGTGCGTTCACTCCTGCTCCTCTTTCCCCCGTTTCACTTTCAAATGGCTCTCCTCTCTTCACTCATAGGTGTGACAGTGGCTTCTGCAGTGGTGCTCTCGCACCTTTGGCAGTCATAGGGTGCGTTCCACAGCAGTGACCTCTCTCACCTTTGGCAGTCATAGGGTGCGCTCCACAGCAGTGACCTCTCTCACCTTTCGCAGTCATAGGGTGCGCTCCACAGCAGTGACCTCTCTTTCACCTTGGCAGTCATAGGGTGCACTCCACAGCAGTGACCTCTCTCTCACCTTTGGCAGTCATAGGGTGCACTCCACAGCAGTGACCTCTCTCTCACTTTTGGCAGTCATAGGGTGCGCTCAACAGCAGTGACCTCTCTCACCTTTGGTAGTCATAGGGTGCGCTCCACAGCAGTGACCTTTCTCTCCTTTGGTAGTCATAGGGTGCGCTCAACAGCAGTGACCTCTCTCACCTTTGGCAGTCATAGGGTGCGCTCCACAGCAGTGACCTCTCTCTCCTTTGGTAGTCATAGGGTGCGCTCAACAGCAGTGACCTCTCTCTCCTTTGGTAGTCATAGGGTGCGCTCAACAGCAGTGACCTCTCTCACCTTTGGCAGTCATAGGGTGCGCTCCACAGCAGTGACCTCTCTCTCCTTTGGTAGTCATAGGGTGCGCTCAACAGCAGTGACCTCTCTCACCTTTGGTAGTCATAGGGTGCGCTCAACAGCAGTGACCTCTCTCACCTTTGGCAGTCATAGGGTGCGCTCCACAGCAGTGACCTCTCTCTCCTTTGGTAGTCATAGGGTTCGCTCAACAGCAGTGACCTCTCTCACCTTTGGTAGTCATAGGGTGCGCTCCACAGCAGTGACTTCTCAGATTTTTTGGTCATTGCACGCCAGTAACATGTATTTCTTGCAGACGTCCTTGTAGCCAGTAACATGTAATTCTTGCAGACATTCTTGTAGCCAGAAACATGTATTTCTTGCAGACGTCCTTGTAGCCAGCAACATGTAATTCTTGCAGACATTCTTGTAGCCAGTAACATGTATTTCTTGCAGACGTCCTTGTAGACAGTAACATGTATTTCTTGCAGACATCCTTGTAGCCAGTAACATGTATTTCTTGCATACGTCCTTGTAGCCAGTAACATGTATTTCTTGCATACGTCCTTGTAGACAGTAACATGTATTTCTTACAGACGTCCTTGTAGCGCAGGCAGGGGCAACATTTTTTTTTCTTTGACCAGCTGCCAACTTTCCACAAAGCAGGGCTCTTGGAATGCACTCCAAACCCATCTTGACGTCATAACCTAACCAACACAGACGCTCTCGTTTAGGATTGTGTGCATACTCAACATATGGGACCTTCTGAGTATCTGCACATTTGTGATTTTATTCTGCCATATGATGTGTATGATCCTACTTTTCATTCTGCCATATGATGTGTATGATCCTACTTTTCATTCTGCCATATGATGTGTATGATCCTACTTTTTATTCTGCCATATGATGTGTATGATCCTACTTTTCATTCTGCCATATGACGTGTATGATCCTACTTTTTATTCTGCCATATGATGTGTATGATCCTAACTTTCATTCTGCCATATGATGTGTATGATCCTACTTTTCATTCTGCCATATGATGTGTATGATCCTACTATTTATTCTGCCATATGATGTGTATGATCCTACTTTTCATTCTGCCATATTATGTGTATGATCCTACTTTTTATTCTGCCATATGATGTGTATGATCCTACTTTTCATTCTGCCATATGATGTTTATGATCCTACTTTTCATTCTGCCATATGATGTGTATGATCCTACTTTTCATTCTGCCATATGATGTGTATGATCCTACTTTTTATTCTGCCATATGATGTGTATGATCCTACTTTTTATTCTGCCATATGATGTGTATGATCCTACTTTTTATTCTGCCATATGATATGTATGATCCTACTTTTTATTCTGCCATATGATGTGTATGATCCTACTTTTTATTCTGCCATATGATGTGTATGATCCTAAGCAGGAATTGCAAGTTGAAAATGTGAAGGTGTTTTATTGGCTTGTTGAAGGTCGTCTAGTACTGAACATGGGATATACGTTATTTTAAATTTAAAAAATGGTAAATAATTATAAATACAACGTTCAAATACGAGAATAAAAAACGGGAGTATACTTTGACATTGACTCCATTATATTTTCTGAATGAAAGTTTAAATGGTTTTTATCATTAGTTTATAAACATTCTTGAGAAAATTCCCACATGTTCTAATAAAACTCTAAATGGTAACATCTTCTTTTGCAACACAGGCCATCTATAGCTATGTAACATTTTAGTCCACATACCACATTGTGACACAGGACATCTATAGCTATGTAACATTTTAGTCCACATACCACATTGTGACACAGGCCATCTATAGCTATGTAACATTTTAGTCCACATAACACATTGTGACACAGGACATCTATAGCTATGTAACATTTTAGCCCACATACCACATTGTGACACAGACCATCTGTAGCTATGTAACATTTTATTCCACATACCCCATTATACTTCTTGTATTTCTTATCTTGTTAAAAGTATTGACAGGCACCATTCCAGTATTCAATCCTATTCATTTATTTTTCATGTGTTTGCAAACCAGATTACAAAATGTGATGTTTGCATTAAAAATTTTGGTGACTTTAAGATTTAAAAATGCAGAACATAATTCAAATCTAAAGTCCAGACTCACTATTTTTTAAGGTGTTCGTTTCACTCCTGCATTCTGAAGTCTCTGATATTTTCATTCAAGATAAATATTTAAATGCTAAATTTTTTAAAGGGTTTATCGTTCATTTCAAATTTGTCTTACTGAAGCCAGAAACAAGTGTTAAGACATAGTGGCACAGAGAGAAATGAGTTGGTGGTTGATATATGACAGACATATAGCGGCACAGAGAGAAATGAGTTGGTGGTTGATATATGACAGACATATAGCGGCACAGAGAGAAATGAGTTGATGGTTGATATATGGCAGACATATAGCGGCACAGAGAGAAATGAGTTGGTGGTTCATATATGGCAGACATACAGCGGCACAGAGAGAAATGAGTTGGTGGTTGATATATGGCAGACATATAGCGGCACAGAGAGAAATGAGTTGGTGGTTGATATATGGCAGACATATAGCAGCACAGAGAGAAATGAGTTGGTGGTTGATATATGGCAGACATATAGCGGCACAGAGAGAAATGAGTTGGTGGTTGATATATGGCAGACATATAGCGGCACAGAGAGAAATGAGTTGGTGGTTGATATATGGCAGACATATAGCAGCACAGAGAGAAATGAGTTGGTGGTTGATATATGGCAGACATATAGCGGCACAGAAAGAAATGACTTGGTGGTTGATATATGGCAGACATATAGCGGCACAGAGAGAAATGAGTTAGTGGTTGATATATGGCAGACAAATTTGCTGGCAAGATGATTATCAATCTACTAATAGTAGGCTATATACGCCAAAACTCTACCAATAGTAGGTTATATAAGCCAAGAACTCTACCAATAGTAGGTTATATAAGCCAAGAACTCTACTAATAGTAGGTTATATAAGCCAAGAACTCTACCAATAGTAGGTTATATAAGCCAAGAACTCAACCAATAGTAGGTTATATAAGCCAAGAACTCTTCCAAAATTTTTCCAAGTGCGACAAAAGCCAAATTACATAAACCTGATTTAAACAGTTAATAAGAATCAGTAAATAATTTTAAATTGTTAAAATTATATTGACCTTCATTCATATAGGTATTTTGCCATTTTATCCACAAGCGCCCTGCACATCAGATGACAGATAGTCTTTTGATATAGACCCCTTAGAAACACAAGTTCTATTCCGGTAGTAAAATGTAATTTATGGTCATATTTCTTAAATTTTTTTGCGGAAATAAAATGTAATTACAGTGAATAAATTACGGAATTAACGCAAAAGAAATACGATAAGTCCTCATAAAAATTCTCTTCCGGGATTAGTAAAGTGTTGATAACACAGTAGCAAAGCCCTTGACCGCAAACTGAAGAAATGTGGAGTTTGAATTGATTGCACGATTTTTCCAAGACTAAAAAGGTTAAAAAAATATATTTAAAAAATGTTAAGACCAGACCATTTTTATATTAAAAAAATTAGAGTGCCTGGATATTCATCACCGGATCTCCGATGGTGGACAGTCCAATGTTTCCATTAAAGACTGAAAACTTGAAATGGTTCAGTAAACACTCAAAACCTGACATGTTCCGAAATACTGTCAAAACTTGACATGTTCCGATATACTGTCAAAACTTGACATGTTCCGGTATACTGTCAATATTTGTTTTGTTCCGTTATCGATTTAGGACAAATCAACTTTTTACTGAAGTCTTTTTTTTAATTAATTTTTTAACAGGATGTTTGTAAAGTTTTTAAAGACTTTTAATAACGATAATTTATTTACGTTTTTTTTTCTTCAAACTAAATAATTCAAATATTTGTACTGAAATAGTTTTTCAAATTACATTTTACTTCGAATAAAGTCGAGTCGAAGATTTACATTCTTTTCAATCTTCAGCTTGTTAAGGGATTCAGTTTCCCTGTGAAATTAGTATCGGCATCTCTTTTGGAGCGTTCGATTTGATGCAGACTTGTCGAAACACTAATAACCAAAAATATGTATATACTGGGAAATCATTGATATCATGGCCATGAGAAAGGAGAATTGCAAGTAAGAAGAATTCATGTTTACCTTTATCTAATTAATTTTATGTATTTAATGATAAAATTATTTCCAGATGATTACCTGTACCAAAGAACTGTTATGTGAGAACAATTTTAAGTATGCATATCCTTTCCATTATTATTAAAGCATTCCATTCAACATGAAGTAAAACGGTTCATAATTTTTAAACAGATTTTTTTTCCAAAATGATGAAATTGGAGATACTAACTAGTGTATATGTTACGGCCAAAGCCCGAAGTCCGGCCACTTCGCGAACTGGCCGGCCAATTCGCGAACTGGCCGGCCAATTCGCGAAGTGGCCGACAAGTCTGGCCAAAGCCCGAAGTACTTACAAGTAATAATTGTATTTCGGGCTTTGGCCGGCCAATTCGCGAAGTGGCTGGGTAGCCTTGGCCAAAGCCCGATGTGGTACTGGAATACTGCCCGGTTAGCGGCACATATGTCGCTTCTGGTGTGTTGGCGTGTACGGGGTAGGTTAAAGGGTGACACTCTGTGACGATACTATAGCGTTAGTCTTTCCTTTTCGGAGAAGGTCCAGACATTGTGACTAGTACTTATTATTCTGACCCGGTGGTTTCATTGTGAGTACTTTATTAATTGTATTTATAACTTCTCAGCTGAGTGAAGCTTGTGCACATCAGGAAAATGCGGAAACAACATTTGATATAAACATCAGATTCTCTGATACTTTGAATGCTTCGTTACTAGGAAAAGCCAATAATAGCGAGATCCTCACCAAACAGAAATACATCGCTTTAAAAGAGGACGTTAAATAGGCTAAAGTAAAGGAGAAAAAAGGAAGTGTTGACAATCGTCATCTAAAAAAATATGATGTTCTTGAAGTTTGCTGTAAAGAAATACTTATTGTGCCAGTTACAGGAGACAATAGCGTTATTTTGTACTATCTGTACTCAGAAGAACTGTTCGACTTACTGCACGATACTCACTTGAAAATTGGACATGGAGGTCGCACACGGATGGAAAAGGAGCTACAAACTAAGTACACAAATGTCATCCAAGAAGTCATTACATTCTCTCTTTGCTTATGTAGCCATGCATGATCAAATTATATAGTCCTAAGAGAGGTCTTGTATCTAAACCTTTGTTATTTAAAGAATTAAACTCGAGATGCCATATGGATCTGATAGACATGCAAAGTAGTCATGGCGGCGAGTACAAGTTTACACTCAATTATCAAGATCATTTAACCAAGTTTGTCTTATTGCGACCTCTTAAAGGCAAAACATCAGAAGAAGTTGCTTACCAGCTACTTGATATCTTCACCACAATAGGGGCTTCACATGGGATTGTGCTTCAATCAGATAATGGGAAAAAAATTTGAAAACCAAGTTTGTAAATGAGCTTAACAGAACATGTTGCCTGAGCTAAAACTGGTAAAAGGAATACCGAGGCATAGTCAAAGCCAAGGTTCCGTCGATCGTGCCAACCAAGATGTTCAGAATATGATGATGACATGGATGCAGACAAATGAATCAAGACATTGGGCTGAGAGTCTCAGCGTTTTCAATTAATGAAAAAGCATTCTTTTTACCAAGGCATTCAGCAGTCGCCATATGAGGTCATGTTTTGGCTGCAAAGCAAAAGTTGGGCTGAGAGCTTTAAATCTCCCTAGAGAGGTGATTGATAATGTAGCTAAGGAATAAGACCTTTTCAACGTCCAACAAGAAATGGGCGATAGTATAAATGCAGGGACTGCCTCTAGAAATGGAGATGCTGCCTTGCTGGTGGAGGAACCATCGGAAAGTTCAGGCCTATTGACTGACTATAAAAAATGCAAAAAAAGTTGTGTACAGTATGTGAAAAAGAGTGCAGTTCGGCCATTTTTTGTGATTCCTGCGGCCAAGATCTGCATGCAATTTGTGGAATATGCAGTGAATAAGATGAAGGATGCATGGGTAAAATAACTTGCAGGCTATGTCACAGTAGAGAAGAAATCAGGAAGAAGAGTTCAGCAGATCACAACAGTTTGCAAGGTCAAGCTGTGACAATGCTTAAAAATTCAGATGCAAAATTCCCACCAGTGAACACTGAAGATAACTTCCACGTTCTTGTACCAGATGTTGATAGAGGTCGCGGTGATCCGAGAAGCGTTCTGGCAGTTGTCATGAACGTTGAAGATGGCTTCTACAAGCTAGAAACAGAACACGGTGTTCTAAAACAACTGTATTCCAGAAGCGAGTTTTCAATTGTACATGAGAAACTGCTCACACTAGAATCCGTGGGCACAGAAGAAAATTCATTATGAACCGTCACGTCTTTCCAATCACTGACTGGTGGCCAAGGCTACACTCGATGCATTTGCAGTACTAAAAGTACAACAAATTGATGCAAATGTATGAAGAACAAACCACTATGTAATTCAAAATGTCATAAAATGTCCTCCTGTTGTAATAAGTAATAAAAAAAAGAAATAGTTTACTATAATTATTAAGTTTCACGTTTGTAACTGGTTTTTATCATTTGTAACTAACAATCAATGTTAAGTATTAAATCTTACTAGTCAACCTTCAATCTGCTCATGACTGTTTTCTTCGGGCTTTGGCCAATAGACCCTAGCCATTTCGCGAAAAGGCCGGCCAAAGCCCGAATTTCGGGCTTTGGCCGGCTAATTTACAGCATCTTTGGCCACTTCGCAAATTGGCCGGCCACTTCGCGAAGTGGCCGATTTCGGACTTTGGCCGTAACATATACATCACCACAGATTTTCTAGCTTTTTCCGCAAGACATTGCTTCTTCGAGGCGTTTGCAATGAAGGTCCGATTTTATTACATCCCTTTATCTAACTTGTTCTGTTTGTCCGTCAGGGTTTTTAATCTTATGATTTATATTTCTCCAACTTCACACACTTCGAATTTTAATTCGAAACAATTAATTAATTTTGTTAATCTTCTGTTTTTAATTAGTAGTTTAATTCTTTGTATTGTGTTTATATTGGTATATTGCCACCTGTTTTTACAAGAGCGCTATAGTCAGACAGGTATAAAAATCATCGGTGAGTGCTAGAATACTGACATAGAACCCATGCTTGATCCCAAGAGTTGCTCTCTTGTACAATTGAATGTTTACTCTTTTTATAAATCCCTTATATTAACTTCGCGGCCGTCTCTGTCGTCATCTCTCTCTGTCGTGATCTCTGTCTTGGGCGGGCGGAAAAAAAACAAAAGTAAAATATGACCCACTTCCCGTCATGCGATCGAGCTGAAATTTGGCACAAAGATCCGTGTTACCTAACAATGCATCGTATCAAAATTTCAGATCGATCGAATGTACTGTAACAATTAAATTTATGCACTTTTAGTTTATCCTTATATAACGTATGTAATTCAAATTCACTGTTTGTTATTGTTTTTTTCCCACGTGAGAGTTTGAGTTGACGCGTTGACGCGACCCATCGAAGTACCGGCGTGATTTTGTTTACATTTTACGTGTCACGCTGAGCTCGGTCAAGCGATCGGTGACCAAACTTTCCCCCCCACCGCCCAGGGTTATGAAGCAAAGTTGAGTTAAGACAGATTGAGTCTGTAAATTAAATGTTTGTCACGTTTGAAAATAATCAATACTGTTAGTTATGTCTCATATATAAGGGATTTATAGTCAGAAACTTTGTTTTTACGGGTTTGTTTTATTACTTAAAATATTATTTTAAAAAAAAATTAATTAGAAAAAGAAATTAAAACTTTTAAAGAAATATGAAATTTAAAACTTTATTTAAAGATCATGTCAGACAATTGAGTAAAGTAGAGACGGCCCCTTTACAAAGGCCTTGAACACAGACCCAAAACAAAGAGAGTGTGAAAAGTGACTATAAGATTTTCCAGGGACCGAAGAGATGGGGAACAATTATCTCGCAAAAACGTGTTGAAGCACATGCTTCTGTTCGAATGAGAACAAATTGTCTACATAAAAATAGAATATCTACTCGAAATAATCGAAATGGTTAAGAATTAAAATGAAAGCTGGGGGGGGCATACATAGAAAATAAAAACTCCTTCAAGATAGTCTATTCTATAACTCCTTCAAGATAGTCTATTATATAACTCCTTCAAGATAGTCTATTCTATAACTCCTTCAAGATAGTCTATTCTATAACTCCTACAAGATAGTCTATTCTAAAACTCCTTCAAGATAGTCTATTCTATAACTCCTTTCAAGATAGTCTATTCTATAACTCCTTCAAGATAGTCTATTCTATAACTCCTTCAAGATAGTCTATTCTATAACTCGTTCAAGATAGTCTATTCTATAACTCCTACAAGATAGTTTATTCTATAACTCCTTCAAGATAGTCTATTCTATAACTCCTTCAAGATAGTCTATTCTATAACTCCTTCAAGATAGTATATTCTATAACTCCTTCAAGATAGTCTATTCTATAACTCCTTCAAGATAGTGTATTCTATAACTCCTTCAAGATAGTCTATTCTATAACTCCTTCAAGATAGTCTATTCTATAACTCCTACAAGATAGTCTATTCTATAACTCCTACAAGATAGTCTATTCTATTTACTTTATTCTATTTTCCACTAATACAATATTCGCTCTGTGCTGCGGTGACGTAGGATTCAAGAAGCATTCGAAAACCCAGGTAATACATCTCATAAAGATGGGCCCATCAATAACAAAGACTAACATTTTGACACCAGGGTTTCCACACCACACTATATATAGGTCGTCTCAACACATCAACACTATATATAGGTCGTCTGTCCACACCACACTATATATATGTCGTCTGTCCACACCACACTATATATAGGTCGTCTGTCCACACCACACTATATATAGGTCGTCTGTCCACACCACACTATATATAGGTCGTCTGTCCACACCACACTATATATATGTCGTCTGTCCATACCACACTATATATAGGTCGTCTCCCCACACCACACTATATATAGGTCGTCTGTCCACACCACACTATATATATGTCGTCTGTCCACACCACACTAGATATAGGTCGTCTGTCCACACCACACTATATATATGTCGTCTGTCCATACCACACTATATATAGGTCGTCTCCCCACACCACACTATATATAGGTCGTCTGTCCATACCACACTATATATAGGTCGTCTCCCCACACCACACTATATATAGGTCGTCTCCCCATACCACACTATATATAGGTCGTCTGTCCACACCACACTTTATATAGGTCGTCTCCTGACACCACACTATATATAGGTCGTCTCCACACACCACACTATATATAGGTCGTCTGTCCTCATAAACTATCATTGATCGACTAAAACTTGTAAATATTACCTGCACAGGTGATCTGTCTTCAAGTCACTGCATGAGGAGAGTTCACATTAAATGTCATTACATTTGTGACCAGTGAATCTCATACCTTGACGCCAACATTTGTGACCAGTTATTCTCAATACCTTGACACCGACATTTGTGACCAGTGATTCTCATACTTTGACACCAACATTGTGAATGAGTTGAAATGTAAAAAAAAATTAAAATAATATATTTTATATTTGAACAATAATCACTTTCTTTTTTGTGTGAAAAATTTAATGTTTACAAACAAAAACTCATGTTAAATTAAAACAATTATTTTATTATATGTAACTTATTTACTTTAAAAGTGACCGGATGGAAAAAAGTGAAAAAACAAAATTGTCAGTTCAACATTTTGTTTGTTCGTTTTTTTGCCTGTTTGTATGTTTGTTGTTTTATTTTTTCCTCACTCGTGTCCGAATAAACCTGCGGGCAGATTATGACCCATATAACTGAACTAAGAAATAATAATAATAATAACCCCCTTTTCAGACCATGACGGTCTATGGGGCATGTGAAGTAGCGTTCCCAAGTTTTATTGAGCCACCACTTTTGAGGCGGTATGTGTGGCTAGCACAATGCCCCGAGGGCCTTGCCAGTACCTAGGCTAGAACCCGTGACTCTCTCTAGCCTCAGTTCGGCATTCCAGGCGAGACCACCGCGCCCTCTTTTGAACTAAGAAAAAAAATTAATTTATTTTCTTGCATATTTTTTCTGTCAAGACGACAAATGAAGAGTCAAGTCCATTACTATTTGTTGTTAAAAAAACAAACAAAGATATTGGTTTTAAAGAGCCAATGAAGTTATGTGGAATTTATACATAGAAATGTATGACGCCAAGCAGTGAAAGTCAGAAACATGAAGCTATTATTTATACATAGAAATGTATGACGCCAAGCAGTGAAAGTCAGAAACTTGAAGCTATTATTTATACATAGAAATGTATGACGCCAAGCAGTGAAAGTCAGAAACTTGAAGCTATTAGGCCGACGTCCATCATCTCTACCAGGACCACCACCGTCATTGGAGCATGGAATTTACGCACGATGTATGAGACTGGTAAAACAACACAAATAGCCACTGAGATGAGGAACAATAAAGTATAAACTAGGAATTGGATAAAAGAGATGGTCTGGATGTAGACAGAAAAATCACAGTAGAGATGTTGTTATTTTTTAAGGACGTATGCAAAACAATGACATCCTTTTGTGTTTAAACTTGCATTTTATACAAGTTTGAATTTTGTTATTGTGTTGGTTTTTACGGTTTATTTAGATAAGTCATGTAAGACGGGAAGAACGAGAAATTGTACAAGTTTTTTTCCTTGCATATGAAACAAGGAAAGTAATTTTCATCCCTATGTCTATCAAAGCGTTATATTAAAATGTGTTTGTGTTGTATTTTCCTTTTTGAAGGTAATGGCTCATGTATTATTACTACTTTTCACTGTGTTTTCCATCCTCCTGTTTTTAAGTTAGTGATAACATTATGGAGTTACGTTTGTTGTACGTTTCATGAAGAGATTTTTATAACGAATGAAGTTGTTAACGTATGTAGATTTTTTTTTAGATAAATGTAAATGTATTATATGATCGTCTACATATCTTAGACTTACAATTGAGTTTTTCAACTGGAGTTTTGTAGGCTATGTTTGTGATATTAGTCAAATGTAAGCAAGACAGCTGTTACAGCTAATGTTAAAACTAGATAACTGTTTGAGCTAATGTTAAAACTAGATAACTGTTACAGCTAATGTTAAAACTAGATAACTGTTACAGCTAATGTTAAAACTAGATAACTGTTACAGCTAATGTTAAAACTAGATAACTGTTACAGCTAATGTTAAAACTAGATAACTGTTACAGCTAATGTTAAAACTAGATAACTGTTACAGCTAATGTTAAAGCTAGATAACTGTTACAGCTAATGTTAAAACAAGATAACTGTTACAGCTAATGTTAAAACTAGATAACTGTTACAGCTAATGTTAAAACTAGATAACAGTTACATCTAATGTTAAAACTAGATAACTGTTACAGCTAATGTTAAAACTAGATAACTGTTACAGCTAATGTTAAAACTAGATAACTGTTACAGCTAATGTTAAAGCTAGATAACTGTTACAGCTAATGTTAAAACAAGATAACTGTTACAGCTAATGTTAAAACTAGATAAATGTTACAGCTAATGTTAACTGTTACTGCTAATGTTAAAACTAGATAACTGTTACAGCTAATGTTTAAACTAGATAACTGTTACAGGTAATGTTAAAACTAGATAACTGTTACAGCTAATGTTAAAACTAGATAACTGTTACAGCTAATGTTAAAACTAGATAACTGTTACAGCTAATGTTAAAACTAGATAACTGTTACAGCTAATGTTAAAACTAGATAACTGTTAAAGCTAATGTTTAAACTAGATAACAGTTACAGGTAATGTTAAAACTAGATAACTGTTACAGCTAATGTTAAAACTAGATAACTGTTACAGCTAATGTTTAAACTAGTTAACTGTTACAGGTAATGTTAAAACTAGATAACTGTTACAGCTAATGTTAAAACTAGATAACTGTTAAAGCTAATGTTTAAACTAGATAACAGTTACAGGTAATGTTAAAAATAGATAACTGTTACAGCTAATGTTAAAACTAGATAACTGTTACAGCTAATGTTTAAACTAGATAACTGTTACAGGTAATGTTAAAACTAGATAACTGTTACAGCTAATGTTAAAACTAGATAACTGTTACAGCTAATGTTAAAACTAGATAACTGTTACAGCTAATGTTAAAACTAGATAATTGTTACAGCTAATGTTAAAACTAGATAACTGTTACAGCTAATGTTTAAACTAGATGACTGTTACAGCTAATGTTAAAACTAGATAACTGTTACAGCTAATGTTAAAACTAGATAAATGTTACAGCTAATGTTAAAACTAGATAACTGTTACAGCTAATGTTAAAACTAGATAACTGTTACAGCTAATGTTAAAACTAGATAACTGGTACAGCTAATGTTAAAACTAGATAACTGTTACAGCTAATGTTAAAACTAGATACCTGTTACAGCTAATGTTAAAACTGGATAACTGTTACAGCTAATGTTAAAACTAGATAACTGTTACAGCTAATGTTAAAACTAGATAACTGTTACAGCTAATGTTAAAACTAGATAACTGTTACAGCTAATGTTAAAACTAGATAACTGTTACAGCTAATGTTAAAACTAGATAACTGTTACAGCTAATGTTAAAACTAGAGGCACCAATTATTTATTTGAGAAGTTTAAGCACCACTAATGTTACATTTGAAATATTTTGTTTATTATCGTTTCGACACTTGTAGCTCATAGCATAAATAAATGTTTATGACGTCATCTTTTGTTTGCATTAGTTTAATGTTAACACGTTTTTAAAAGTTCATCAGATCAGTGTAGTGATAGACTTTATTAAATAACACTTTGTTGTACAGACTTATGTCTGATGTGACAGATGTACATGTAAACTTTGTTGTACAGACTTATGTCTGATGTGACAGATGTACATGTAAACTTTGTTTGTATTTTATTTTGAGTTCGTCGCTTTTAAACACATATAACGTTTTTATTTAAATAATAAAGTTGGGTATCCATTAGCCTCAATATTAAACCACAAACAGTGTCAGACACTTTTAGATTTATCCACATAATGTATTATTACTAACCACTAGTATTAAGACGTATGTTTTTCTATAACCGCACTAAGACATCACATTTATAAGTTCATCCATATGATGACACATTCACCGATGATATAAGAAGATTCATTTGTTTAAATATCCCACACTGAAGCCATCACAGTACATGTTTGTCAACACTGATGTACCGAGAAAACTGGTTCAGCCGGAAATTGACCCGCATGTTACCACACACCACAATAAAGCAAGCCAAATACCCCAATATGACACGCCACCCAAATATTGTCATATCAACAAACATGTCCGTTTAAGTTTAAGTGAATACATTTACATGTGTAAATAAACATAAACACACAAACAATAGTAATATAAAACAGTAAAAGAAATTCATTTTTACATGTTTTTTTGTTTTTAATAAATTAGACACACTAAAATGGTAATCAATAAAATAAATTCTTTAAAATTAAAATACAAAGGTATTTGATACTTTTATAGAATTAAATATTTAATTTAACTTACTATAAAACAATGTCCAAATGTAAAAGAAATGAAAGTATAAAAAAACAAGCAATTCTAATACTGTAACAAGATGTTACATGTTTATTGGTGGTGTGGGTGCCGATATGGAAGGTGAGAGTGTACACCAGGCGTGTTGTTGGTGGTGTGGGTGCCGATATGGAAGGTGAGTGTACACCAGGCGTGTTGTTGGTGGTGTGGGTGCCGATATGGAAGGTGAGTGTACACCAGGCGTGTTGTTGGTGGTGTGGGTGCCGATATGGAAGGTGAGAGTGTACATGAGGCGTGTTGTTGGTGGTGTGGGTGCCGATATTGAAGGTGAGAGTGTACATGAGGCGTGTTGTTGGTGGTGTGTGTGCTGATATGGAAGGTGAGAGTGTACATGAGGCGTGTTGTTGGTGGTGTGGGTGCCGATATGGAAGGTGAGAGTGTACATTAGGCGTGTTGTTGGTGGTGTGTGTGCCGATATGGAAGGTGAGAGTGTACATGAGGCGTGTTGTTGGTGGTGTGTGTGCCGATATGGAAGGTGAGAGTGTACATGAGGCGTGTTGTTGGTGGTGTGTGTGCCGATATGGAAGGTGAGAGTGTACATGAGGCGTGTTGTTGGTGGTGTGGGTGCCGATATGGAAGGTGAGTGTACATGAGGCGTGTTGTTGGTGGTGTGGGTGCCGATATGGAAGGTGAGTGTACATGAGGCGTGTTGTTGGTGGTGTGGGTGCCGATATGGAAGGTGAGAGTGTACATGAGGCGTGTTGATATTTGATGTATTAGAGTTTAATACAACTTTCAAAGCATGATTAAGTTTATATAGAGAACAAAAGATATAGTGTTCTTAATACATTAGATGGTAGTGTTGGAGATAGGGGTGTCAACAATTAAGATGGGGAGCACATGGGGCGTTAAAGTGGCTGTTATCAATGACAAGAAACAATAATTTATACAAGTTATATAAATAGTCGATGATTTAATTATTTTAAAAAATAGATTAATAATTGTATGTGACTATGTTTTATTAACAAAAAAATGTCATAGTTGGAGGTGGGTGTAAAATACTGGTACTAGGGGCGCACGTGGGGCGTGATAGACTGGGGGCGTACATGGGGTGTGATAGACTGGTACTGGGGGCGTACATGAGGTGTGATAGACTGGGGGCGTACATGGGGCGTGATAGACTGGGGCGCACATGGGGCGTGATAGACTGGGGGCGCACATTGGGCGTGATAGACGGTGTTGTATTTTATATTCATTAATATTTGGTACAAGTTATTTAAAAAATGGATTTCTAAACAAAATATTTATTTGATATTAACAGGTTATAAGTACATGAAATGGGTAAATTAAAGGTAAGGGATCCGACACTGATGGTAGGGGTGCCGACTTTGTTGTTGAGGGTGCTGACAAAGGTAGTGATGTGGATGCATTAAATGTGGTAGTGGTCAAGCTTTATTAAAATAGTGTCCATTTGATACCAGTTTGTATCAAGTCAAAATGTAAACAATAAAAACATTTTCTAGTAATAATTCATAAGTACATGGGAATGTAGGAGGTAGGGTGCCGACACTGGTGGTTAGGGCGCACATGGGGCGTGGTGTTGTGGTGTACATGGGGCATGGTGTTGTGGTGTACATGGGGCGTGGTGTTGTGGTGTACATGGGGCGTGGTGTTGTGGTGTACATGGGGCGTGGTGTTGTGGTGTACATGGGGCGTGGTGTTGTGGTGTACATGGGGCGTGGTAGAGGGTGTTGTCTATTACAACAATCAACAGTTGATACAAGTTTGTATAAAGTATATAAAATATTATAACATTGTTTACATTATAGATATTAGCTCCAGTCCAACCAGCGCCACTAAAATTTCTTCCCTCAGAGTTGACCCCACTGTGGACATGGTCATAGACCAGCCATCACACATACCCCAGTGGGTGGACATAAGCCCCACTACTGCCTGGACATGTACATGTTGTGTACGTGTACTTGGTCTATATAACTCACCTCGTACCTGTCTATCCAGTGTCCTACAGAGATCTGTTTAGGACATCCATGTGGATGTGATACTATCAATGTCAACTTGTCTCCACGTCTCGATATTTGTTGTTTACTTTCTTACATAGATCACACCAGTGGTCCACCATCTTGTCCAGTTTGTTCAGTAAATCTACGTCACATGTCACACATTCAACAACACCTGTCTTCCTCAATGTTTGCATCAACCACCGTCCAGCCATCAAGAGTGACCAGTGGACTATCTTGTCTATCATAGAACAATCTACACGTGGTGTGTCTCGCCTCAAGGTCATCAAACACCACGTGTGTGGCCGTGTACATCCTACCTTCCCCCACACTGTGCTGGGTGTGTCCGAGTGTTGACACTTGTGACATGGACAAGTTCCCTCGTTGTATTCAATGTTTACATACCTCACCCTCCCAGTCCCTACTCTCATGACGTCACTTCCTCTCATGTTATAAAATGGATATGGTTGTTTGGTGTTTGGCCAAAACTCTGGTCTCTCTGTACTGGTCATTTTAACATCTACCCTGACAGTGAGGTCAGCTTCAGCTTTGATGTACTCAACTAGGAGGTTGTCATGGTTACCTTCAGGCAGGTGATTGATGTTAAAATCGTTGACAGGTATAAACTGTTTGTGACCTGGATTCTTCTTACAGCCAACAAGATGTTTGTGTAGATCTGCTTCTCCTCCTTCTGACACCTGGGTTTCATGTGTACCTGACAAGGTCATCAAAGAAAGTACATTTTAGTCCATGTCTTACACCTGTCTCTCTTCTATTATCTCTATTGAAATAGATTTCATTTAGTCTATTATTTCATTTCAATAGATTCAAAGATTAATTTCTATTATGAATTATGAGACATTTTTGTTTAAATCATAGAAAGTGTCAAAAAAGTAAAATGTTAAAAATTATATCAACATCCAATAAACGTGGATATAGAATGTTGGATACAACAATGATAGCCGTTGAAATTAAACTGTTGTATTGTTATATATCAACATCCAATAAACGTGGATATAGAATGTTGGATACAACAATGATAGCCGTTGAAATTAAACTGTTGTATTGTTATATATCAACATCCAATAAACGTGGATATAGAATGTTGGATACAACAAATGATAGCCGTTGAAATTAAACTGTTGTATTGTTATATATCAACATCCAATAAACGTGGATATAGAATGTTGGATACAACAATGATAGCCGTTGAAATTAAACTGTTGTATTGTTATATATCAACATCCAATAAACGTGGATATAGAATGTTGGATACAACAATGATAGCCGTTGAAATTAAACTGTTGTATTGTTATATATCAACATCCAATAAACGTGGATATAGAATGTTGGATACAACAATGATAGCCGTTGAAATTAAACTGTTGTATTGTTATATATCAACAAATATATAAAAGAAGATTTACCACAGAAAATATCTGAAAAATCCTTCTTGTTGCATTTGACATTTGGCTCAGCAACCTGAATGTCATCTGTGTCATCTTCCAGGCTGTTCTCTGTGTCATCTTCTTGACTGTCATCTGTGTCATCTTCCCGGCTCTCCTCTGTGTCATCTTCTTGACTGTCATCTGGTTTATTTTTTTCTTGGCTTTGTTCTTTAAGATGATCTAATTATGATATAAATCAAATATGTTATATTTACAATAAGACAATATTATAATGATTCATGTCTTTCTCACATGTCTTTCTTTCTTTCTCTTTCTCTCATTTTGTATCTCTCACTTTCTCTCTCCCTCTTTTTCTTTCTCTCTCTCTCTCTATTTCAATTCAACTGAGATATTTGAAGATGTTCAAGAAAGTTTTCATTATATGTTGTACACGTCTCTCTCTCTCTCTCTCTGTCTCTGTCTATCTCACTCTCTCTATTTCAATTCCACTGAGATAATTTAAAATGTTCAAGAAAGTTTTCATTATATGTTGTACATCAAGCAAATTTATATCAACATAATATTACCTGAGCAAAAACTTGATTGATCTTTCTTGTCACACCTGCCATCTTTGACATCTGGTTGTCCGTCATGTATGTCAAATTCACTGTGGATGTGCTCTTGGCAATATTCTGAATAAGGTAGTTATTTGATATATTAATAAATCAATTCTAAATTAACTCTTGCATTCTAAATATTTCTTTCTATGTTTCTGTCATATGCTATATCTATATCAGTTTTATTCTCCATCTCTCTCCCTCTGTTGATCTCTTTGTCGCTGTCTATGTCTCTCTTTTACTCTCTTACACATTATTTATCTTTTTAGGACGCTTTCTCACTCTCTCTTTTTCTCTCTTTTGACGCTTTCTCGTTCACTCTCTCTTTTGATGCTTTCTCTCTCTCTCTCTCTCTCTCTCGCTCTCTCTATCTCTGTCGCTCTCTAACTTTTTCTCTCTTGGACGCTCTCTCGCTCTCTCTGACGCTTCCTGTACCTTTATCTTTCTATATCTGATACACGCTCTCTCTTCCTCCTCTCTCTCTCTCTCTCTTCTATGAAAATTGTAACGAAATTCTATAAGAAATTTATATAAAAAGAAATATATTTAAAGTTATTTGTAGCAACATTTTACCATTGTTTTGTAACTCATTGACATTTTCTGTTACCAGACATGATTTAGTGTTAGCATACTGAAAATAGAAAAAAAGAATTAAACAATTATAAAAATTTGCAAAAAAAATTAATTAATTAGTTTTTAACAAAATGTATACATATTTTATGTTCGATTGAAAAAATACATTTTATTTGATAGACCCTTGTTCATATTGTCCCATTTATCGACAATGTGAGTACATAAGCGCACGAGAAAAGGGCTGTGTTATTAAATTTCGCTAGTTTTAGCTGACTAACTGTAGCAGAAACTGTTCAGACAGATGTCAACTTTTAATAAATTTTACAATTACGCTAATCAATTATTTAAAAGAAATAAAAACTGTATGTACACATTGTTAGACATCTGCTCAGTTAAAATTAAATAAAAACGGTAAGTACGGTCAAAAGAGTTTCAAGTTATGTCAGCTAGTGAATATCTTCCTTGGAATGATCAAAAGATTCGTCTGTCGTCTGCAATAATTATTTAATAGATGGGCCATATCAATACTTAAATACTACAACTACGATTTATGAGTACTTAAAATTCAACCTTACATTAAAACAAATTTATGCATTTTAAAGTATTAAAAAAATCTATTCTTTTTTCATAGACAATTATTCAAATTATTGGAACAATTTTAGTTATGGATCTATTATTTTTAAACAAATTTTTAAAAAGTTATAAATTAATTATTTATAAGAGTAATCGAACGAATATTTGAATTATGTGATCTAAAATTATTATACAATTACTAAAACAGCATCAGGAAAATTTTTAGCGGACTTAAACATTAAAAAATAATTATAATAATAATACATTCCCTTAGTGTATATATATCTTTAATTAATATATTGCTTTTTAAAAACAAAATTAACATAGCATTTAAAATTTTAATGAAAATAATAACTCAATTAATTTAATTACAAAAGTTTGTTGTTGTTTTTTGTTTTTGTTTTTTTTATTTGATTCTGACGTTTTTATTAGCGAAGTGGCTGCTCGTCTCGAAGTTCGAAACCGTACTTCCGGTAATGAAATGTAGTATTTTTACACTTTAAAATAGGGAATAAGTATTATAAGTAGGGAAATAATTATTTTTATCCATTAACGTAATTAAGATTGTAGTTTTAGGGTCTGGGTTAGGTTTAGTTGTCTATTTTTAAAATCAAAACGAACTTTGAGACGACTAGTATTCATGCTGGATGACTCGAACGCGAGACGAGCAGCATGCTGGATCAGTGGTCCCCAACCTTTTTAGCGCCGCGGACCACTAGCAGTTTGATCATTTGACCGCGGCCCACTAACCTGGGGTTAATAGGTATGTGGGGGGGGGATAGGGTTTTCGACTGCGTTGATTGTTTATAAAGGTATTTAAGATTGTTTTGATTATAGTTTTAATTTAATCGTACTTAAACGTGCCTTCCAAAATAAAATACAGTTACACAAAAAGTGAATTAAACATTATTTAATAATTTTAAATTTGCTAGAATTTGAAATCAATGAGAACCCTGAGCTTGTTTCTCTGCAACGAGACGGTTTCCATCTGGGGGTAATAGGGAGACAATGACACCCGATTTGTGCTGCTTATGTCCATTTTTATTTCCGTTGTTTTGTCTTCGTTGCTGTCACTGCAGAAAACACCCGCTTCACAAAGATAGGATGTCGGAAATGGCAATTGGGATTTAATTGCTTTGGTGGCAATCTCAGGATATTCTTTAATCCAGAAGACTGGAAGAGTTGTTTTCTCAAACGTAGTTTTAAGGCCAAAGTCATTTGCAATCTCGAGCAGTTAACTTCTTCTTGCAAAGTCATGCTAGATCGCCTGGTTTGTTGACAAATTGATCACGAATCCATTCACTACCAGTTCTTTTAAAAGCAGAGACAGATGATCGTTCACCAACTGTGACAAAGAGTGTTCAGGCTCAGTCTCGCCTAGAATCCCCGCTAATGTTTGAAACATATCCAAAATGCCTTTGTTCATGCGCCATTTCCACAACTCCAGTTTGGCTTTAAATGCAGCTACTTTGTCAGCCAACTTGAAAACAGTTGTCATTTTCCCCTGAAGGGATAGATTGACTTCATTGAGTTGGCTGAATATGTCACACAGGTAAGCAAGTTTTGCCACCCATACCTTGTCACTGAAATGTGCTGCCGGCGGTGACTTCTTTTCTGAGATAAATCTTTTTAATGGCTCTCGTAATTCAAATACTCTGTTAAGCAATTTTCCTCTGGACAACCATCTTATTTCTGTGTACAAAAGGAGGCCTCTGTGCTCTGCTTCCATCTCCTCACAAAGCTGCCGAAACAAGCGTGAGTTAATGGCGTGTGCCTTGATGTGGTTAATAACTTTAACGACATCAATAAGTACACTGTTAAATTCTGGTGACTTTTTTCGGCTTGCCAACATTTCCTTGTGAATGATACAATGCGTAGATTCACACTCAGGTACAACCTCCTTAATCCGAGCTGTTAAACCCAGACTGTCATCCGGTCATGACAGCATCTCCATCTGTGCAGATGCCGACACCAAAGGACCATTTTAGGTGTCCTGGAATATAACCATTAATGACTTGAACGGTTCAGCTCGCGTGGTGTTGGTTGACAAAGATAGAGCAGCACATAACAAATCCTCATGTACATCCTCATGATAAATATATCTCACATAAACAAGTAATATTGCCTTGTTGTCGATGTCTGTAGATTCGTCAACTGGAGTGCGTACCACGGTGAGGAATTAATCCTCTCCAACAATTGTATCTCAATATCTTCGGTTGTTTCCTCAATGCGCATAGCTACAATGGTAAAGACGAAATAGAAAAAAAAGCGGAAATAGAAGTAGTAAAGTAGATCAGATGCCAACATGGGCGACCCATTAAAATCGCGCACAACAAAAGAGCGCCTACATAAAAGCGCCCTGATAAGAACGCCGACATAAGAGCGCCGACACAGAGCGCCGACACAAGAGCGCCGACACAGAGCGCAAAGATTGGTTGTAGGAGGTTGTACGCTCTCCGCTATATGTCATTGATGTTCTGTGGACGTAGTGCCACCAAAACGGGTAACAAACTTTTCAATCTTGTGTATGGAAATCACAATCCATTGAGAAATACACCACAATTTTAAAAAAAACAATAATTTAATGTTCCTTTGCTCGCGGACCACCAGGCACATCTCCGCGGACCACTAGTGGTCCGCGGACCCCAGGTTGGGGACCACTGTGCTGGATGACTCGAACTTCGAGACGAGCAGCATCGGCCTTTTATTAGTTACTATGGATACATGATGCGCATCATTGTAAGCTGACACAAGGGCTTATCACTTAAACTAAATTTATTAAATGTATTAGAAATACTTTTAATTAATTGCCCAAAATATTTCCAAACGTATTAACTATGCTACTATTTCTGATGCGGTCATAGCTACTACCATTCTGCCGAGACTCTCGACCTAGTCTTAGAGTCGAAATCATACAATGAATGTGATCGAATTCACATTCACAGTGTGAAGAATGCAAAGTCTGTGACAGTGTTACTTTTAAAATAAAGACAATAATGAAAGCTATTTAAAAATCAAATAAATAAATTTTATAGAGTATATTTAATACATAAACTCTGTAGACTATACAATATAGCGTTTTGAGACTATTGATATTGCCTTTAGTCTTTAGAACGTTAGATATTTTTTTAATTTATAGACATTTGACAAGTATTGAGTTATCAAAGTCACAGTCCTGATAGTCTGCATACAGATACAATACCTTTGCTATTAAAATAATACAAATTATTTTATAAAAATGTACTAAGTCTAAAAAAATCAAGAACATAGATTACTATATTATTGAGATTTTTTACCTGTAAATTTTAATGTATAAAAATTGTAATTTCCATAATTGCTATTTTTATCCTGTTCTTATTCAATACTTTAGTACTAAGGACATTTCCTTACACTTAATTATTAATACTATGTAGTAAATTGGATTTAGCATTAATTTAATTAATTATTAATGATTAAACAAAATATTATTTAATTCTACTTTTTTAAACAATATTTATTTAAGAAAGAAAGAAATAAGTTTCACTTAGTTATTGATACACACTAACAAATAGCATTAGAAAATGAAAATTACATTAGTTGATAGTATTTATTTATTTAAAATGAGGTGTCCAATGTAAACTTTATATTTATTAACCTTACATATAATGATGTTGCTCCAAAATATATTGTAATTATTTACATTATTATTTCATTATAATTGTTTATTATTTTTTTGGCATTAAAAATGTTTTAATATGCATTATATTTATAAATATCTCTTCAAAATATTTGTGTTAACACACACAAATAATTTTCTTGTAGTGGTTGTTTTTTCTTTCTTGTGATTGCATAGTAATAAAGGGAAAGAAAGCAATTAAGTATAATATAAAATCATAAAATATTGTTTAATAAATTCAATTTTACTAGTTTTGTAACAAGTACTGGAGAAAAGTGGAAACTTTTTTTAGCTTTAAAAATATCATAAAGATTTTTGTCACCTTAGATATTGTGTTTCTCATTTTTTTCCAAACTATTTAAATGTAAGTAAAAATTATTTCTTTAAAATGTGCATTATTTTATCAACATAACTTAAGCTGACACCAATATAATGTTATATTTTATCAATGTCATCTTCTATTTTACACTCAAATGACATTTATAATACTATAATTAATTATTTAAAAAATATATTTTAATGAAAGCCATTAATCAGACTTTGTTTTTTTTTAAATACTTCAAGAACATTCTTACATTTTCATGAATTATAAGTCTTTTAATGTTTTGTTTTGTTTCATAAATTTTTATCCAACCTATTTAATAACAAATGATTTACATTAATATAATTTAAATGTTTCAATTTACAGAAACTAAAGTCATATTTATTTGTAACTGTTTTTTTTTCCCTTATTATTGTGTAATAATGTAAAATTTAGTTTTATAACTAATGATAATAAAACAAGCCTGTTCCTGGAATGAAAGAAAAATTGAAACAAAATAAGATATGGGATTTTCTTATGTTTGCAATAGGTTATGAAATATTATCTTTATTACTACCATGTTATAATTAATTGGTTCAGTATAATATAAATGAAATTGAATTTTCTGTGACTTCACTTTATTTAAATTTTTTAAAATGAAAACTTATTTCTTTATCCGTAAACATTGAATTGATCTATTTTTTTAAAAGCATTAAATATTATAATATTTTTTGTACATGAATACACTTTGGTACCATAGATATGTACAGTTTTCAATCCTGTATCTCTTGTTTACTACTAATAAGAGATTTGCTTTTCTGATTGACATAATTTATTGTCTAAATCCCTTATATAATCTGACACCTCTATATTTTATATTTTATCACTGTCATTTTCTATTTAACACTCAATGACATCTTTATAATGTCTTTATTAATTATTATCAGTAATACTTAAATGTGATCCATATTTTAGATTATGACATTACATTTTACAATGAAAAGAACATAGGTCTCCTTCCCATATTTTGAAGAAAATGTTCTACATTAACTATATCAATTTAAATTGAATAACTTAAAAGAAACACAGTAATTTTTTTGTGAAACTGTTTTTAAAAAAAAGATAAAATATATATTGTCTTGTATTGATTGTGACCAAATATATTATGTATATATTCGTTTATTAACAATAATTTCAATGAGTCTCAACTGTCTTTTTAATGTTTTTTTTTGTTATACAGCTTTAAGAGTAAGTCATGCTTCTTCATCAATAAATACATCTTGATCAATACAAATAAAATTTACAATATTTTACTCTATTATTTCCTATCTGCTTTTGATAAAAGAACTTTGCTTTTCTTATTGAGATAATTTACATTTTATATCCTATAGAGTGTTTAAAATAATTATCTTTACAGATATTTGTTTTAAATTCTTGATCTACGGTTGTTCAATTAAGAAAAAAACTACAATATAATAAATAATGATAACTGTTTGTAGATTTTAAAAAAATATAATAGAATAAAATAAAAAAAAATATTACCTCTTTAGCAGTTAGAATTTAATTTGGTCTGAATGCTGTCAGTATTGATGTAGATGAATGTTAAAATTGTTTAAACTATGTTTAACATATATTTGTTTTGTTTTAATTCAAAGCATTTCTTCAATTTAACAAAATATTTAAAAAACGTCTTAGCTACTCACCTCCATAATTTCTGATGAAAGTTAAATAACTGGAAGATTCACTTATACCAGTCAGAGACAATTACCTGGTGATTTAATATTACTATATTTTAAGCATTGCATTAGAATTATATTAAACATTCTGTTAAGTTAAGCTTTAGTATTATAACAGGTTATTATGATTGAATATATATGGGATTATATCATAATCTCATAATTAAAATAGCCTTTTTTTAAATGATATTCATATTAAATATATAAAAGAAATCGATCAGGTCAATTGCTATTATTGGGATATTCCCCCCTTATATAATAACCTCGTAATTAAAAAAAGCCTATTTTAAAATGATATTGATATAAAATATATAAAAAGAAATTGATCAGGTAAACTGATATTATTGGGATATTATTGGGATATTCCCCCTTATATCTCATTAAAATATAAACAAATGTATTTTTTCCCCTTTAAATTTATCATACCATAAGTTGGCAGTTCAAGTTTTATTCAAATTTTATTTTATAATCTATATATATAAAAATCAAAGTATGTATGTATGTATGTCCTTTATAGCTGACTAAACCATTCATCCGATCGCCATGAAACTTTTGGAGAATTTAGAGTACGCTCCTGGGATGGTAATAGGCAACTTTTTCGCAAAATTTAACACTCATGGGTGTCACGTGTGATTAACATGAGTGGTGACGTAAGGTCACGTGAATAATAAACGCGGGAAGAAAGGAGCATTCCCATTGGTTGAAAGGGTTGGGCGATCAGTTGTCAGTGGACTTCCGTGAGGGAAGGACGTGATGTGTGTGCCTGTGTATTCAACGTTATATAACCTCAAATTATGATATGTAAATAGTATACATATTAAAGTTGTTTTATTGAAACAAGTTCTTAAGTGGATTATTGTGTACAAGATTATGTGTTGAGAGAAAGCCTACAAGAGAGTTACATAATAAATAAGTACAACGAGCCAAGAGTTAAAATGGGGGGCCCATAATGAGAATTTTTTTCTTATATGAGATATATAAAAATTAGTTTAAGGCTTAGCTGCTTGGAAAATGAATAGATCTTGACCAAACTTGGTACATAACAACTTGATAGCCTATATTAAAATACTATAGGCACTAATTTCCTAATGTCCATTTATTCGGGGCTGGGGGCCCAAAATGTCTTTTTTCCTAAACGTTTAAGATTTTATTCCCCATTCAATTATCAACTATCTTGAGAAATATAGATAAATATATCCATTATAAAATTGATTGAAATAAACAGGTGTTTCGAACTTGACATCTTGCACTAAATGGGCTCTGGGGCACTAAATGTCATTTTTTGCTAATATGAGCTATATAAAAATTAGTTTATGCGTTATCTACTGAATAAATGAATGGATCTTAACCAAACTTTGTATATAAAAACTTGGTAGCCCATATTAAAAAAGGCACTGCACTTTTTATGTCCAATTATTTGGGGCCGCCGGCCACAAATGTCTTTTATTCTTATATGTTTGAGATATTATTTGTCATTCTATTTTTAACGATCTTGAGAAATATATCTATGATGAAACTGAATTAAAATGAACAGCATTTTAAAATTGACATCTGACATCGAGTGGGCCAGGGCCCCAAAATTGTGTGTGTGCGTGTGTGTGTGTGTATACTCATATATCATAACATATGTTCGTGTAATTATAAATTTGTATAAATTAAGCCTGTTAACGATTAATTTACATTTAAATCTTTAACTTTTGAAAATTTAACGATTAATTAATCGTTAATTGGAATGTCTTCTTTATATGACATCTTTTAACCAACAACGCAAAACCGACAAGTGTATTGACATTATTTAGTTCAAGTGATGAGCGGGTCTTATTGACAATATAACCAGCCGAGCTGAACAATCGATCACATAGCTTTAGATTGTCTCAGCTGAAGTGTCCGAAAACTGTAGTGGATGTTTGATTTGCAGGTGATATGTAAGCGAAGTGTTAGAACCATGGTAGCAATGTTCCATATAAGCAGCGCGGCTGCGCCGATATTTGACCGACCACGCAGGAGATTAGAATCACCACGCATCAAATTTTGTAAAATATTGCACACAAAATAGACGTTGTGTAACTTTGTACAAGGCTTTTTTTTTAAAATTTCCACACATACCAACGAAGCTTAGACTTAGAGGGAACACGGCATGGTAGGCAAACTATTTCACTCAATGGAGACAATAACCTTCATCAACACTTTGAACATTCACGCCAGTCAATAGTTTAAAACCAAAATGTTCGTGTAATCGTCCGGAAAATTAGTTTATATTTATCGGCCTAAATATTTTACTTTTTGACTTCCAGTACATTTATAAGTGGTGGGTCGATTAATCGTTAAAAAGATTTTTAATCGTTAACATTTTTAACGATTAATTGAGAAATTAATCGTTAATTTCGGCAGCCCTATTACAAATACATCTTAGTTAATAGACAAATACAAATGTATTTATTATTTTGTTCATACTATGCACGCTATTGATATTCCACATAAACGTACGCATGTATAAAGTAATTAAACTTTTACTTTTAAAGTCTTCTGTGTAGTTATATTTTATTTAATCTCATTTATCTTTATAACTATTTGGAAATATATTTTTGGATTTGATAATTTCTCGGGGCAGGAAAAATGTAAAAAACGTATTGTGGTAGTATTGATACAAAGACACTCGAACTCTTTTATGTCGTCGGTCTTGGGAGTTTTCAAAAATCGTCGATATAACCGAAGACGTGATCAAATGAATGTGATATGACGTCATTATTAAAATGTATTTGAAATAAAAGCCTATAATTATCCTATTCAGTCAGGGATTTTTGGTAGTTTGTGCCTGAAAGTAAAATATTCTCAACCCCAGAGCGCTGGTTGCCGGCATGTATAAATATTCTCAACCCCAGAGCGCTAGTTGTCGGCATGTATAAATGTTCGTTACAACATATTTCTGTGATTCTTTTCACTCCACAATGAAGTTCATAAAATCAAAGCATCGAACTTTAACTAGAAACCAGCATCTGTCATGAATTCTTCCAACGACAAAGAGGCGTCACTAGGGTTGGTGTCACCCAGTGTGGTAGCTCATGTTGTCACACCCTTACGACTTACCACACAGAGGCATCACTAGGGTTGGTGTCTCACAGTGCTATAGAGCATAATTTCATCCTCTCATGACTTACCACACAGAGGCGTCACTAGGGTTTGTGTCAGCCAGTGTTATAGAGCATAATGTCACCCTCATGACTTACCACAAAGAGGCGTCACCAGGTTTGGTCACCCAGTGCGTATATTATGATGTCATCCCCTCACGACTAACCACACAGAGGCGTCACTAAGTTTGGTGTCACTCAGTGTAGTAGTCTATGATGTCAGCCCCTCACGACTCATCATATAGACCTATTCCAAGTCTTCCAGTGTCAAATAACGTAAACATGCAAGATTTTACATTTTATATCACCTCTTGTTATGGTGTCACCTCTTGATATGATGTCACATTTTGATAAGGTGTTACCTCTTGATATGATATCACCTCTTGATATGGTATCACCTCTTGATATGGTGTCACCTCTTGATATGGTATCAACTCTTGATATGGTGTCACCTCTTGATATGGTATCACCTCTTCATATGGTGTCACCTCTTGATATGGTGTTACCTATTGATATGGTATCACCTCTTGATATGGTATCACCTCTTGATATGGTATTGTAGAGAACCGCGTACGGGTGATTGGGACAGGTTACCCAGGGGACAGGTCTACGGCTATCTCACAGGGATTGTATTTCAACTTTGGGGGCAAGACAGTGGAATAACCCAAAGTGTCACTGAGATGTACAGGATGGCGGAAATTCACAAGGGGTGGGGGAGTTGTCCTATGAGTGACCCAGGGTCTAAGTCGGGGTAGAAACAAATATTGTATTTCAGCGACCTAAATAACTTAGTGGGAAAGTTTGTAGATTAGCATAAACTAAGTAACTTTTAACCAATCAGAAACTCGCATGGTCATTTATCACTTCGTTGGAGACGCGTATGGGGCCAGGCAAGAATGTTAGGGTTAAATACAGGGTAAGCAACGTGGACAATATAAGGGCAGGGAGATGTTAGACCAGAGTACACAAAGCCAGGGAGCCACAGAACACTAAGTCAGGGAGCCACGAGTTGGAAGCCAGGGAGCTAGTGGGCCGTGTTAGTTGGAGTCTGAGTAACACGAGGACGGAGTACAAAGAGTGACGGAGGACTTAGAACGTAGTGACGGCCAGATGAGAAGTGTTGAACTCAAATAAAAGAACTGTCTTGCTTAGTGGCGTGTTGGACTTATTGCTTGGAACGAGAGTAGTAGAAGTAGATAAAGAGACTAAGGCAGATCTTCTACAGTATCACCTCTTAATATGGTATCACCTCTTGATATATTATCACCTCTTGATATGGTATCACCTCTTGATATGGTATCACCTCTTAATATGGTATTACCTCTTGATATGTTGTCACCTCTTGATATGGTGTCACCTCTTGATATGGTATCACCTCTTGATATAGTGTCACCTCTTGATATGGTATCACCTCTTGATATGGTATCACCTCTTGTTATGGTATCACCTCTTGATATGGTGTCACCTCTTGATATGGTATCACCTCTTGATATGGTATCACCTCTTGATATGGTATCACCTCTTGATATGGTATCACCTCTTGATATGGTATTACCTCTTGATATGCTGTCACTTGGTGGGGTACGTACCCTCTAGTGACGCCTTTGGCAAAACGAACATTAGCTACCAAACAAATGTAAATAGAGTTACTTGTTCAGAGGCTTCTAAACAAAATCATAGTCATAACAATTAATCTTTGGTATAATTGCGTTCACATACTATGTTTTGTGAGTTGTTCATAAATGATACATACTAGAATAGCTGTTATATATTTCTTCAATATACGGTTAGATACATACTAGAATAGCTGTTATATATTTCTTCAATATACGGTTAGATACATACTAGAATAGCTGTTATATATTTCTTCAATATACGGTTAGATACATACTAGAATAGCTGTTATATATTTCTTCAATATACGGTTAGATACATACTAGAATAGCTGTTATATATTTCTTCAATATACGGTTAGATACATACTAGAATAGCTGTTATATATTTCTTCAATATACGGTTAGATACATACTAGAATAGCTGTTATATATTTCTTCAATATACGGTTAGATACATACTAGAATAGCTGTTATATATTTCTTCAATATACGGTTAGATACATACTAGAATAGCTGTTATATATTTCTTCAATATACGGTTAGATACATACTAGAATAGCTGTTATATATTTCTTCAATATACGGTTAGATACATACTAGAATAGCTGTTATATATTTCTTCAATATACGGTTAGATACATACTAGAATAGCTGTTATATATTTCTTCAATATACGGTTAGATACATACTAGAATAGCTGTTATATATTTCTTCAATATACGGTTAGATACATACTAGAATAGCTGTTATATATTTCTTCAATATACGGTTAGATACATACTAGAATAGCTGTTATATATTTCTTCAATATACGGTTAGATACATACTAGAATAGCTGTTATATATTTCTTCAATATACGGTTAGATACATACTAGAATAGCTGTTATATATTTCTTCAATATACGGTTAGATACATACTAGAATAGCTGTTATATATTTCTTCAATATACGGTTAGATACATACTAGAATAGCTGTTATATATTTCTTCAATATACGGTTAGATACATACTAGAATAGCTGTTATATATTTCTTCAATATACGGTTAGATACATACTAGAATAGCTGTTATATATTTCTTCAATATACGGTTAGATACATACTAGAATAGCTGTTATATATTTCTTCAATATACGGTTAGATACATACTAGAATAGCTGTTATATATTTCTTCAATATACGGTTAGATACATACTAGAATAGCTGTTATATATTTCTTCAATATACGGTTAGATACATACTAGAATAGCTGTTATATATTTCTTCAATATACGGTTAGATACATACTAGAATAGCTGTTATATATTTCTTCAATATACGGTTAGATACATACTAGAATAGCTGTTATATATTTCTTCAATATACGGTTAGATACATACTAGAATAGCTGTTATATATTTCTTCAATATACGGTTAGATACATACTAGAATAGCTGTTATATATTTCTTCAATATACGGTTAGATACATACTAGAATAGCTGTTATATATTTCTTCAATATACGGTTAGATACATACTAGAATAGCTGTTATATATTTCTTCAATATACGGTTAGATACATACTAGAATAGCTGTTATATATTTCTTCAATATACGGTTAGATACATACTAGAATAGCTGTTATATATTTCTTCAATATACGGTTAGATACATACTAGAATAGCTGTTATATATTTCTTCAATATACGGTTAGATACATACTAGAATAGCTGTTATATATTTCTTCAATATACGGTTAGATACATACTAGAATAGCTGTTATATATTTCTTCAATATACGGTTAGATACATACTAGAATAGCTGTTATATATTTCTTCAATATACGGTTAGATACATACTAGAATAGCTGTTATATATTTCTTCAATATACGGTTAGGGTTAAAAATTATTGAAATGTTTCAACCATTAAATTAAAATAAAATATTATATTTAAACATAAATCACAAAAGTAATTTTTCATTGCGATATCCGATTCGGTATGAGGAGTAACTCACGACACGGTATGGGACATAACTCATGATACGGTATGGGACGTGACTCATGATACGGTATGGGACGTGACTCATGATACGGTATGGGACGTGACTCATGATACGGTATGGGACGTGACTCATGATACGGTATGGGACGTGACTCATGATACGGTATGGGACGTGACTCATGATACGGTATGGGACGTGACTCATGATACGGTATGGGGACGTGACTCATGATACGGTATGGGACGTGACTCATGATACGGTATGGGACGTGACTCATGATACGGTATGGGACGTGACTCATGATACGGTATGGGACGTGACTCATGATACGGTATGGGACATGACTCATGATACGGTATGGGACGTGACTCATGATACGGTATGGGACGTGACTCATGATACGGTATGGGACGTGACTCATGATACGGTATGGGACGTGACTCATGATACGGTATGGGACGTGACTCATGATACGGTATGGGACGTGACTCATGATACGGTATGGGACGTGACTCATGATACGGTATGGGACGTGACTCATGATACGGTATGGGACGTGACTCATGATACGGTATGGGGACGTGACTCATGATACGGTATGGGACGTGACTCATGATACGGTATGGGACGTCACTCATGATACGGTATGGGACGTGACTCATGATACGGTATGGGACGTGACTCATGATACGGTATGGGACGTGACTTATGATACGGTATGGGACGTGACTCATGATACGGTATGGGACGTGACTCATGATACGGTATGGGACGTGACTCATGATACGGTATGGGACGTGACTCATGATACGGTATGGGACGTGACTCATGATACGGTATGGGACGTGACTCATGATACGGTATGGGACGTGACTCATGATACGGTATGGGACGTGACTCATGATACGGTATGGGACGTGACTCATGATACGGTATGGGACGTGACTCATGATACGGTATGGGACGTGACTCATGATATGGTATGGGACGTGACTCATGATACGGTATGGGACGTAACTCATGATACGGTATGGGACGTGACTCATGATACGGTATGGGGACGTGACTCATGATACGGTATGGGACGTGACTCATGATACGGTATGGGACGTGACTCATGATACGGTATGGGACGTGACTCATGATACGTATGGGACGTGACTCATGATACGGTATGGGACGTGACTCATGATACGGTATGGGACGTGACTCATGATACGGTATGGGACGTGACTCATGATACGGTATGGACGTGACTCATGATACGGTATGGGACGTGACTCATGATACGGTATGGGACGTGACTCATGATACGGTATGGGACGTAACTCATGATACGGTATGGGACGTGACTCATGATACGGTATGGGACGTGACTCATGATACGGTATGGGACGTGACTCATGATACGGTATGGGACGTGACTCATGATACGGTATGGGACGTGACTCATGATACGGTATGGGACGTGACTCATGATACGGTATGGGACGTGACTCATGATACGGTATGGGACGTGACTCATGATACGGTATGGGACGTGACTCATGATACGGTATGGGACGTGACTCATGATACGGTATGGGACGTGACTCATGATACGGTATGAGACGTAACTCATGATACGGTATGGGACGTGACTCATGATACGGTATGGGACGTGACTCATGATACGGTATCGGACGTGACTCATAGACTCTGGATCAGGACCAAATGTTTTCATTTCAATGTCTTTACATCTCTCAATCTCAATCTTATTATTTTTTAAAAAATAATATCTTCAAGTTTTTAGAGTTTAGGCCACCCGTGGTATTTGCTGATCAAATCTAAAAATAATACGATAATACACGATAAACAGAAATAACAATTTTTCATGAATGACTACGCAACAGTCAAAATCTGAATCAATGCCACGTATGTAGTTATACAACTTCTTTTGGGTTTTTCCCGAAATAGCTTAACTGAAGTGAGTGCTACGTCATTGTTTATTAGCATGGTTTAAAGGCATTTTACATTCAGATTAAAATATCGGGGTACAAAAACATTCAAGCTGTTATTGGTAGTCAAAGATTTAGGTAAATTATTGTTTGCGTGGCCAAGATGGCAGCTAGTCATTACCAGCGGCCATCTTTGTTGCTAAGGCACGTGACCCCTTAGAGCGGTGGGGGGACCGGGGATTCTCACATTTCTCGGGTTTTTAGGAACGCGCCAAATTTGGAAAACAGCTGAAAATACTACTTTAAAAAATTGGGGTGGGGTGGGGGGGTTCTTAAATTATAGGCTATTTTAGCAACCTGCCGAGTTGGGAAAACAGCGAAAAATATGAAGGAAAAAATAATACTGTTCATATTTCTCGATTAATCGTTAAAAAATTTTATCGATTAAATATCGATTAAAATAATTTTAATCGATACAAATTCGATTAAAATTTAAGAAAATATTTATAATATTTTTTAAAAATTTTAGTAATCTATATATATATAAATCAATGTATGTATGTATGCATGTCTGTTATAGCTGACTAAACCATTCATCCGATCGCCATGAAACTTTTGGAGACTTTTGAGTACGCTCCCGCGATGGAAAAGGCTATTTTTTTCAAAATTTAACACTCATGTGGCGCCGGGGGCCCATAATGAGAATTTTTTCTTATATGAGCTATATAAAAATTAGTTTAGGGCTTAGCTGCTTGGAAAATGAATGGATCTTGACCAAACTTATTACATAACAACTTGATAGCCTATATTAAAGTACCATATGGCATTGAACTCCTAATGTCCGTTCCTTCGGGGCCGGGGGCCCAAAATCTTTTTTTTAAAGCGTTAATACATTATTCCCGTTATGATTTACACGATCTTGAAAAGCATTGACTAATATCTCTATCATGATCCAGATTGAAATGAACAGGTATTTTAAAGTTAATTTATTGCACCGATTGGGCCAGGGGGCCCTTAATGTGGTTTTTGCTAATCTTATCTATATATATAAAAATCAATGTATGTATGTATGTATGTATGCATGTCTGTTATAGCTGACTAAACCATTCATCAGATCGCCATGAAACTTTTGGAGACTTTTGAGTACGCTCCTGGGATGATAATAGGCATCTTTTTTTTTGTGCAAAATTTAATAATCATGGGGCGCGGGGGGCCCATAATAGTATTTTTTCTTATTTGAGCTATATAAAAATAATTAGGTAAATTGATGGATCTTAACCAAACTTTTTATATAAAAACTTGGTAGCCAATATTGAAATACTATAGCGCATTAATTTCCTAATGTACATTTGTTAGGGGCTGGGGGCCCAAAATGTCTTTTTTCATAAACATTTAAGATTTTATTCCCCATTCAATTATTAAAGATCCAAATAGATATATAGAAATATATCCGCTATGAAATTGATTGAAATAAACAGGTATTTTGAACTTGACATCATGCACTATTTGGGCACTGGGGCTCTTAATGTCGTTTTTTGCTTATATGAGCTGTACAAAAATTAGTTTATGTGATAGCTACTGATTAAATGAATGGATCTTAACCAAACTTTGTATATAAAAACTTGGTAGCCCATATTAAAATAAAAAGGGCATTGCACGTCTAATATCCAATTGTTCAGGACTTGGGCCCCAAATGTCTTTTTAAATCCCTTATATTAACTTCACCGCCGTCTCTCTCTGTCTGTCGTTCTGTCGTCATCTCATGGGCGGGCGGAAAAACAAAAGTAAAAAATGACCCACTTCCCGGGATCCGATCGAGCTGAAATTTAACACATGGACCCGTATCACCTAACAATGCATCGTATCAAAATTTCAGATCGATCGAACGTACCGTAATTAAATTAATGCATTTTTTGTTTATCCTTATATAACGTATGTAATTCAATTTCACTGTTTGTTATTGTTTTTTTTCACGTGATTGTTCAGTCACGCGTTGACGCGACCCATCGAAGTACCGGCGTGCTATTGTTTACATTTTACGTGTCACGATGAGCTCGGTCAAGCGATCGGTGACCAGACTTTTCCCCTCTCCCATCCAAGGTTTATGAAGCAAAGTTGAGTTAAGACAGATTCAGTCTGTAAATGCTTGTCGCGTTTGAAAATAATCAATACTGTTAGTTATGTCTCATATATAAGTGATGCATAGTCAAAAACTTTGTTTTTACGGGTTTGTTTTATTTTTCGAATATGTTTGAGATAGTATTTGTCATTCTATTTTTACCGATCTTGAGAAATATATCCATGATGAAACTGAATTTAAATGAACAGGTTTTCCAAATGTACATCTTGAACCGAATGGGCCCGAGGGCCCTTTAATGTATTTTTTTCTTATATTAGCTAAATACAAATTAGTTTAAGTGTTAGATAATGCGAAAATAACTGGATTTTGACCAAACATGTTAAACAAAAACTTAAGAGTCTATATTAAATTACTATAGGGCACTGAACTCCTTATGTCCATTTCCTCGGGACTGGGGACCCTAAATTTGCTTTTACTAAAATTTTAGTATACATGTATTGTATTCCCCATTCAATTTTACACGATATTGAGCAAAATAGATAAATAAATATATATATTTGTAATTAAAATGAACAGATTTTCGAACGTCACATGTTAAACTGATGGGCCCGGTGACCATAAAGTAATTTCTTTTTTATCTATATGTATTCCTTTTTACTGAGATCGTTGCAACGCACGACGGGTCTGCTAGTAAATAATAAATTATTAATAATTAATAATGATTTATATATATATTTTTTACGTACAAACAACTCCCGCGTAATATTAAAATTTATTTTATTAATTTATGTTGACTGGCAGATGTCAACTATAAAATGGCTGACAGCCAGAGCCGTATTTACACCATTTTGGGCCCCCGGGCAAAGAAATAGTGTTAGGCCCCTTCCCCCGCAGGAATAAAAAATGCTCGTGGGGCCCCCTGGCAAATGCCCAACGGTCCTATGCGTTAAGATGGCCCTGCTGACAGCATCAGCGCAGTTAAATTTAAACATATACTTAGAAAGTTGAGAAAATATGTTGTTCTAATGGTAACTGCGGATGGCAAAGTTGAAGATTGTGAAAACGTTTACTGTGTCCACTGCCATAAACAATTCTCTTTTAAAGGATCAAATACATCGCTGACGTACCACCTTCATCACAAATCAAGTATCAACACATTGTCATGAAATTTAGTTCAAAATATTCTTAATTTTCAATGTCCGTGAGAAATGTTCAGTTTAATGACGTCATAAATTTCTATTTTTGATTTTAATCGAAATTATCGATTAATTAATCGATAATTTTTCAAGAGTTAACGATTAAATTTAAATAAATCGATAACAGCCCTAATAAATTATTACACCTTCCTAAGATGGCCAATTAAGTAATATGTGAAATAACGAACATTTACCAACCTCATTAACTTATATATTATGTTTTTTTAAACTGTTTTATTTTCTATTGCGCTATCATTTGTGTAGGTTTAATGTGGAAAGAATTTGTGTACTTTGTAAAGGGAAACCATTTTAACCGTGATAAAATGTGCCTCATAAAATTCATGTAATTTCTAACGTTCACATAAATAAAAATGTTTATATTTTGCATTTTTTTTTCAAATATTTATACATATGATTTCGGCACTAGTGTTAAGAAGGTTCTCCAATTGTTTAATTAATGGTAGAAATGTTTGACATATTTTCTCATCGTGTTAACTACTTATTGACACATAGAGTTGACTTACTTGTTGAAACATTGACCTACTTGTTGACACATTCACATATTAGTTGATACATTTAACTACTTGGTGACATATTGACCTACTTGATGACACATTGACCTACTTGTTGACACATTGACCTACTTGTTGACACATTGACCTACTTGTTTGACACATTGACCTACTGTTTACACATTGACCTACTTGTCACATTGATCTACTTGTTGACACATTGACCTACTTGTTGGCACATTGACCTACTTGTTGACACATTGACCTACTTTTTGAAACATTGACCTACTTGTTGAACATTGACCTACTTGTTGACACATTGACTACTTGTTGACACATTGATCTACTTGTTGACACATTGACCTACTTGTTGACACATTGATCTACTTATTGACACATTGATCTACTTGTTGACATATTGACCTACTTATTTACACATTGACTACTTGTTGCACATTAATCTACTTGTTGACACATTGTCCTACTTGTTGACACATTAAACTACTTGTTGACATATGTATCTACTTGTTTACACATTAACTTCTTGTTGACACATTAACCTACTTGTTGACACAATGACCTACTTGTTGACACATTGATCTACTTGTTGACATATTTATCTACTTTTTGACACATTAAACTTCTTGCTTACACATTTATGCATACTGGTAAATTCAATTCAAATATTTAAACTTAATTGTCTAATTTCAAACCATGGCTGGAGTTGATTATATTTCATATGACCATCACCTTGACACATACAACAGTGCACACAAATGAATAACCCATACAACGATAATAGCTATAATTATTCTAGTCACAACAATGTTTCTATTGTGACCATCACCTTTACACATACAACAGTGCACACAGTTGAATAACCCATACAACGATAATAGCTATAATTATACTAGACCACCTACATTTATCAAATGTCCCAAAAACAAGTACACAAACCAGAGAGTCGCACATCCCCACACCCAGCATGGAGTAAGCACTATCCCACGATAGACAGCACAAGACAACATAGACTCACTCCTAAAACCACGGCAATGACAGCAAGTCAAAAGACAAACAAAATGTGAGTACAGAAAGATTTATACAAAAAACAAAAGATCCTCACTATCTCTAAACAAAGGCAATGTGAATGCTAGTCAAAGACAACACGAACAGATGATGAGTGCAGACATCTGATAAACACACACACTACGCATCCTCACTCCACCACCACCACGCTCGAGCAAGCTAGTCACAGACAAACACAACTGCTAGTAAGAGACTACCTGACCGCAATCAACACACCAATAGAACCACCACTCCAACAACAAAGGCTAGAGTAATGCTAGTACCAAAGACAACACAAACATGTAGAGTAAGCAAAGATTTATACAAATAGATCCTCACATCCTAAAACAAAGGCTAGTGTCATGCTAGTCACAAGACAAAACAAAATATGTTCCTGCTATATTTGAATACAATATGTTTAGACAAATACAAAATACTAGTTCAGTGTTGAAGTTGAAGAGATCACACAGTATCCCCTATTGAGTAAATCGAGCGCCTAACTAGTGAACGCCCGCCACTCAACGCGTTCTCTAGATAGTCACAATAGACGCACCGCTAGAAAACATGTAAGATACTCATAAGATGCATACTACCTTCCGACATACAAGTAAATCCCGTTAAAGAAAATAACTTTTTCAAAAAACCTATCATACCGAACAAATTCTCGCTACTAAAGCGCTAATCAGCAAACCCGGCCCTCAAAGTCCCTACGCGAGTACGCCACTTTACATGACCTGGCATACAGTACACATACATGCGTAATCTCATACCCAGCCAATGGAGTGCTCATTTAATCAGTGACTTAGCCATAATACACGATGTCAACGCTATATTGTAAAGTAGTACCCTTAACAAACTACCAGACACAATTGACAGCAGACATGTCTATCCTGTCCATACGTGACCGTTTAACACGCGATAGATTGATTAATGTATTATCTTTACCAAAGACACAACACGCCCATTAAGCAGTCATGACAATTCCGAGCCTGTTTCAAACACACATTTACCCCGATGTTTTTTATGTAGCACAAACCCCCCTACACCCCAAATGCCCCGTACTGCAGGTCCTGAGTCTATTAATTGACAGCGCAATATATACAAATTATAACGCATCTTTTAGGTCCAACTATTTAAATCGTTATTATCAATTTCATATTTATAAAAAGAAAAGAAAAACGTCGACAACTGCCGCATGACTTACCATTATTAGGATAAGATCTTACATACACAAACGTACCCCTAGTTACCCCCCCCACCGCCCCTTAAATCTCCCTACATCACCATACCCTACCCACCTATCCTGCCCACCCTCAGCCCACCACGCCCCGTCCTGCTACTCACCCACTCACAGATACAACTTGCATAGGTCAGTTAGCACAGCAACTGTGCTTGCAAATGTCAACCCATTACCGAACATCACCCACACCCCTCCCAAATCCACCACACCTCACCACACAACATCACTTCCCCCGAACACCCACTGTCCAACCAGATCCACACTCGATATGAACTCCCCAACCACCTAACTAACCAACCCAATCCGAGGACAAATCCACCGACGCAAGAGAGCCCCACAGCACCCCCCCCCAGCGCAAAAAGTCCAAAAACATAGTACTATCTGATCAGTGAACACCACCTCCGATCCCCAGTCGATTAAGACCGCAGGCCCATTTCCCACCCACCCACCCGATTAGACTTCAAAAGTATGACCTCCCGAAAACCCAAGATCCCTCCCACATCAACACCTCCCACCCGATAAACCACACACGCACAGTCAGACTTGACCGCCTATTACCAACACTACCCACACCTTCTCTGCACATTACAAGATCTACCAACTCCCAACACACACACGCACCCCAACCACCTACATACCCACACCCACCAATAACAATGTCTCGAACCCACTGAACCGATCATGACCCTTCAACACTGATTACCAACAGAAACACGACCATAACAACTTGACAACAACATGTTTTCTCCAAAAAAAGAGGCTGCTTCATTCATATGACGTCTTTTAAAAAACCTTCCCCATCTGACCAGTCCTAAATTTCGTTAGCAGGCCATTCCACAGCAGTGATGAAGACATGCCACGTACGTTCTTCTTATGTGGATTAGTGTTCTCTCAAGTAACAAGTCTAGTACATATCATATCAAGACACGCATATTTAATGAAGACCATCTCGATCTAAATCCTGACATTTCTGTAACACTACATGCCTCCATAAAAACGACTGCTTGTTCCGTCTTTTTATAAACTTTATTAAATAAAGCATTTACACAGGCTTAAGGTTGGAACTAAAACAATGTAAAACAACACATATCCCATAAAACCTAAACTAAAGACCCTTGTACCATAGCCACCACCTAAACACACCCCCGCTACCCCCTGACAGCATCGAGCCACATGCCACGACCAAACTCCAAACAATGACTCCCCTTAGTTCCCCCACCAATATCCCTGAGCCAGCTGCCCTACCCCACAAATCTGAAATAAGACCGCGGTGCCCCCACCCATGGGGGGGGACAGTGTTTGTTTAGGCGTGGCTGGGGTATTTGCGGCTGCGAAGCCAATAAACAACCCGGACCAAACCTCAAAAACTGCGAAACATTCTATATCCTTAACTCATGACCAACCCCCAAAATCCAACCCCCACACATCCTAACCCCCCCCCAAATCCAACACCCTACAAACCACATAAACAAGACCACTCCAGAACCCACTCCATCTTCCCCCAACCCAAGAAAAAAAACATACCCCCTACCTTATCCCACAGGGTCCTCGTAGACAAAACCACCATACGAGGTGCTGCTTATTTACCAATTAATTTTACCGATGTTATATAGTCTTCAGTAGCCTTGACAACTTGATGCAGCAAACACCCCCGCTTCATTCACACAAAACTGCTTGACCTCCCATCCCCCCTAGGGAAATCAAAGCAATTGGAGGCAAACACCTTGCAAGTCCCCCCCTGACTTAACTCCCGCCGCCAGGACTCGTAATGTAAAACACCCACACTCCTGAACGGAAAAACCGCCCCCGTGATCATATTCCCAACTCGCGCAGTTATATCCCTACAGTACTACGTCACAGTCAAGCTAGATCGCCTGGTCTGTTGACAAATTGGTCACGAATCCATTTCCTACCAGTTCTTGGGTCTTTAGTGGTTGGGAAGTAGCGCTCAAACTCTTTTAACAGCAAAGACAGGTGATCGTGCACCAACTGTGACAAAGAGTGCTCAGGCTCAGTCTCGCCTAGAATCCCCGCTAATGTTTGAAACATATCCAAAATGCCTTTGTTCACTCGCCAAATCCCACAACTCCATCTCATCTCTAGCGCATTGATTCTTCTTTGGAGGTTTGCAGTTAGCGTCCAAGCCTCACAACCATACAAGAATACCGACATCAGCCATTAAATAATTTATTTTAAATTTTCAAGTATACAAATATAAGCTGGCGTTCAAAAATTGTATATTTAATCTACCATGCTGTCTATCATATATTTTTGTATTGTTATTTTAATAGAAAAACAGCTGGCTAAAAAAAATTATATTATATACTCTATAACAGATAATAATACACCCGCCCCCACCCCCCTAACAGCCAATTAAAAACACAATTGACACTTTCCAATTTACAACAAACAATTAAATTTAATTTAAGCAACATTTAAGACCGAATGCTCCAAGCCCCAAAATAAAACCGTACCTGACAGCCTGGCCCACAACTTCCCAACCCCGTCCGGGAGTAGTTCGTCCGCACGCTATACTACCCCCCTAAAATCTTACAATCAAAAGCGTGGTGACATATATGCCATACAGATCCGTCCTTCAAGCTTGGAACGGGGGGGGCGGGGGGGGGGGGGGGGGGGGGGGGGGGGGAGGGTGGCAACAGTCGACACATAAAGCGGGTGAACAATGTGCAGACCATTCGTCAAAAAAGTCTTGTGACCACTGGCAGACCGGTGTCGTCCAAGAAAAATTGATTGACATATTGACGACAGACGTCTATTTCTATATTGATGACATTTGAAGACAGTTTCAACAAAAGATAGATGTCACATGATTAACAGTCAACTATGAACTGGCGGGGGCCAGCACATAGAACGACCCCTTGGGCAAATGCACGCAAGCAGTCCCATATCCCCCTGATAGCCCCAGCACACAGCATCCCTAATTCCACCCACGCACATCACCCTATCACCAGCAAATCCGCCCGCACCAACCGCACTCAATGCCCCTAATACCCACCCTAAACCCATCACCACTGCAGCCCAAATCCACCCTAAACAACATGCACTTCATCATCCCAAATGCCCACCCTAAACACAGCACTACATCAGCCCAAATCCACCCTAAACAAATCACTACATCAACCCAAATCCACCATAAAACACATCAACTACATCTGGCCCAAATCCACCCTAAACAAACATCACTACAGCATCCCCAAAGACACCCTAAACACAGCACTACATGCATCCCAAAATCCCCCCTACTATCCCACCCATACCCCATCTGACCCCCCACACCCCGACAATAATAAAATTTCGGCATATTCTAGATTCCGTCCGGCCCCACCGTCTAACAACCGGAAAAACGTTATATCCGGCTCAGTTAAATGATACAAAATACTCACAAAAAATTAAAAACAAGCACTAACCCCCACACCACAACTCAACCTCCCACCCACCCCCACCCACCACATCATTTTTGCCAAAGGCACAATTTCCCGACGAAGTCCCATGCTATGGGCGAAAGTCGATATTAAAATTAATGCTAGGCAATACCGCCCCAGAACATCACAAAACAGACCAAATCAGACAGACTCTATAATGGATAGATGACAAATTGCAGACTAGTCCGCAAAGCCAGATTGTCCCTTGCCCAAAGTCAGGCACGACGCTACGCCCTGAATGCTGCCCTATAGTCTAGCACGACTCACCCTGCCCTGCATTCAGCCCAAAGTCCTCAAGTCGCACCTCCCGCAAGCAGCCCTATATGCCTCACGACTCACATCACACGATCCAGCCCAAAGCTCCCTATAGTAGGGACGCTATACAGTCAATCAGCCCATATCTTGATTAGACTAAAATATAGATTGAATACATATGAAGATCTCGATAAGCCCAGCTAAAACCCTTATCAGGCCGATTCACCTATCCACAAAGCATGCCAAATCCTGCCAACTCCATCCACTCAAGCTTACCAAGTCCCAAGCCGTCGTCATTACTTACCAATGAAAATAAAGTATACAACACCAAACTGCCTTCGTTACATACAACAAGTATCGTGTGGTTCTATACTTCTACAGCAGATATTGTTACAGAGCCGAATGACATAGTGACCAAGATAACTAGGCAGTGCCGCCACCCACACATTGCCATGACCCAGGTGTCAGGAGTCAGCCCCACCCCGCTTATACCCCATACAGCCTTACCATCGAACAGGGATCCGTAGTCCTTCCCCATAGACCGATGTATAACCCATGTCCTGCAGACCGCTCCCAGGACAGATGCAGTAACATACCTAGGAATCGCCCATCATGACTACCAGCCCAGCACATTAACCCCCGATTCCACACACCTCAAGTTAACATCATCCCTAGCACCCCCCCACATCCCAATAAAAGATATACCCCGTACCTACTTTGGAAAACCCCAAATACCCCCTTCGCGGACGCCGCATAAAATCCAACATAATCATATTACACCCTCCCTCCAGAACAGTAGTGGAATTAACGTTCGTTATACCCATCCCCCCAATCCTCCATACCCCCCACTCTCCCCCCTGAGGGCAGACCCACCCACCTAAACAAACAACTGTAGTGCTGACAATAACAAAAAATCTAACAACAGTGTGCAGGTCCGCGAGAAAAAGACAATTATACACAGCATATGTAATAATAAAACCAAACCCGTAAAAAACAACGAAAACTGACCTCTATCCTCACCCCAAACACAGCCACCACCCTCCACAACAAGCTAAAAGTGCCCACACCACAAGCCCCCTTCTCAAGCCCCCCCCTTACAGCACAGCCCCTATGACTTGCCAACACTTCCTTGAATGAAAAACACGGGAAGTGGTCCTCGCTATGCATTGCGTGAAACCTCCTGTGACACGTGTACATGTAACCCATCCGCCTTCCCAGCCAAACTACTAGGAACCCACGCGTAACCCCACCCCAAGCCAACCAATCCACCCTGTGTCCAAACGTGCTCAGCCCATAATCACACCCCCAGTCCCACATACCCTTCCCTCTGACCCACAAAAATAGCCCCATATCCAGCACGGATAGCCATCATCTGTAAGTGGGTCATTTTATTTACTTAAGTTTTTTCGCCCCGAACCGACCAAGGTATCATTCCCTCGCGCCGCGCTCTCGCGCGCGTGCTCGCTCTCTCGCTCTCGCGCTCTCTCGCTCGTCGCACCCTCCCCTGCCGTGTCCCCTCCCACATCCGTTCAAGAACACCAATCTACTCAGCACAATAAGCGAGGCCGGAATCGTTAGTATTCATACCAAGAAAAGGGATTAATTCCCAACATAACCGCCTATGCAGCTCCAATATTTGGAATATGCCCTCCCTTAAACATCACAAAGTGACCTGACACTAAGCTACTTATTCCCATCTACCAAGCACCAATGACCCCAAAAGCTGCCCCACCACGAGAACATCTCCTTCTAAACCAAGAAAACAACACAGCCCC